>CAUYPK010101066.1:0-50170 GCA_963574355.1 Loris lydekkerianus | reverse complement strand
GAGCCGTGTCTGCAGCCGTGGTCACAATGGGTGTAATACTGGAAGATCCCACCCCAACGGGCTGGGGGGGGGGGTGGGGGGGGGTGGTCCTTGCCTGACTCCCAGGTCCACTTTTCTTTCATAGACCACAGCCTGGCCTAGAACCCTAGCCCTGGACAAGGACAGTGGGTGTTGTGAGGAGCCTGAGACTCCTGGAAACAAAGAGCCCTGCCCAGGGAGCGTTCTGGCTGTTATAGGAACTTGAGAATCAGCCTCCATGGGTTTTAGATATAGCTGTGGGTTTAGATTTTTATTTATCTAAAGAAGGGAAGAAGAAATGTGGAGAGGGAGTGGGAGGCACTGCCCTGCACCCCCAGTCTCTATAGGCCTTGTACCTGCTGCCCCACGCCTAGAGCCCTAGTTCTGCTCAGAGCCAGAGCCCTGGCCCCTCTCAGACCTATACCGTCCACCATGCAAAGCCCCCTGGAGTCTGATTAGGAATAAGGTAGTCACAGTGGTGCCACCCAGAACCAGGTGAGTCGGGGTGCCGGGTGGGGGCCTGGCCATGGGGGTCACCTCGGCTTGCTTTCCTGACACCCCATAGATTTGCAAGTGGCCTGACTCAACAAATCCCTGTGGGTGCACCCAGCACTTGGTACAGTGCACAGGACAGAATAGGGGACCATGAAGATGCAAAACACTATGGTCACCTGCGAGCCACAGTGGTCCTGAGGGGCTGTGCCAGCCACTCCCCTCCCATAGGCAGGCAGGTAGGCAGTGCCTAAATTGCAGCTCCAGGTGGTCCCTCAGCCACCTCGTAGACAAGGTGACCTGCTGGGGCCCCTGCCCTAAACCCTTCTGAGCCTGGCTCAGCTGGGTCCCTCCTAGTGGGCTTAGGAGTGAAAGGTCAGAAGCTTCTGAGTGCCAAAGTCCAACTGCTCTTGGAAGAAAGTGGCCTCTGTGGTCCAGCTTTGTCTTATGTAGACCAGTCACACTTGTCCTGGGTCCTCCTGGTTAGTGCAGCTGTGGAGCATTTGAGGCCCTCATTTGTGCCTCAGGTGACTCACCTGCCAGCTTTGCACCCTGCTCAGGCCTCCTATTTACAAAGTACAGGACTGTAGTTTTCACTCTAGGTAAATGTCTAAACAACTAACTAAACAAATTCTGTGTATTAAAACATGGAGCATTTCAGCTATTTTTATTGAGTTTACAAGCTCTCCTGTGGTGAGGCCAGCCCAGCATGGAGAACATAGCAGGAGGCAGGTGGGCCTCGGGGGTCCCTATGGAGGGTCAGTGGTCAGGAAGGAGGAAAGGGCCGGCCTCATGTACGAAACACAGAGCTGACCAGGATGTGGGGTCACCTGGAGCTGTCTCACCACCTTCCATGATGACACTCAGACCGGAGCAGCTGGGCACTAGACACATGTGTTCAGACAGACACACACGCATGAACTCAGTATTCGTGCAATCAGGTACACACACACTCCCACACATGAACTCACAAACACACACGGACACTCATTCATATACCCACAAGGATACACAAACTTAACACACATGCAATCAAGTGCACACATGCAGTCACAGACCCACAAGCCCATGTGTGTGCATGTTAGTACATGCATTCACATGGATACAAATATTGAAGACAAATCCTCAGGCTCTACTAATATCTTCCTGGGGTGTCCCTTGCTCAGGGACAAATCTGAGGTGAAAAGGAAACTGTACTTCTGTAGACATGGGGCAAATAACTGGGCCTTGCCCACTAGCCCCTGGGGGCTTTGCCTGACCCGTGAGTACTATAGCCACATGAGAAGCACAGGTGTTTTGGAAAGACCAACTGAAACATGGTGTTATAATAAAAACCTCTTTTAAAGTACTTCTTTTTTTTTTTTTTTTTATTGATTTCATTGAAAACAGAACAAGAAATGGTCTGAGCCAAAAGACTGCTCTTAAAACTGTCAAAAACATTTTTAACAGAAAAAATAAACATGACTGCATTATGAATGTTTTAGAAGAGTTGCACAAAAAAACCCCACTGTTACTGCACTAATTACAGTATTTAAAAAGGTATATGCAAAATAAAAAAAAAAAAAAAAAAAAAAAGAAGAAGAGTATGACCTGCCAGGCCATCACACAAAAGGTGATGGCAAATTTATTCACACTACAAGACTAACATTTTAAAAAAAGTTTTTTCCTGCATTTTATTCTAAAATCACTTTGTTCTCTTTATACAGTTGATAGTTTTTTTTTCACATGGTGAGTAGAAACCACACCAGAATCAGCACCGTTGTCTGTGTTTTGTGTTTTTTTATTTTGTTTGTCCTAATGTTCAGTAATGGTAGAAAATAAATCAGTTTATGCATCATCATAGCATGTGGCTTAAAAAAAATCAACAGAAGGTGCCAGCGCCCACAGAACTGGCGGGGGCTGGTATGGAGTCCGCCGGCACCCACCAAACCACTTCCTTGAAAAGAAACGCCAGTTAGAGGTTCGATATATAAGACTAGATATAGGATTCCTTTTAAAAAGCAAACCCACACTTTCTCCAAAGTTAGTGGTGGGCGCGGCTCCTGACCTCTCCAAGGCCATGATGGAGACAGTGTCCTCCGTGCATCCCCAGAACCGACACCAGCCACATAGATATGGGAAGCTGGTCTAACAGAGCAGCTTGCAGTGACGGTGGCTTTGGTGGGTACCACGTAGAACAGTCTGGACCAGACAGGAGAACAAACCAGTTCAGGAGTGGAGCAGGAACCTCAGAGATCAGAGGGAGAAACAAGAAACTCTGCAACAACAAAGCCACCATCAGAGACTCACAAGGTTATGCCAATGTGGAATCCAATGTCTTCCAAGGTGCAAGGTAGCCCTAAGTGTCTGCTCCAGCCTGAGCACTGGGCCCAGATGTGAGGCCTTAGGTCTGCCAACACTGCTGGGAGGTGCCCACACCTGCCTGCAGGCCACTAAGGACTTGCAGGACTTGCAGCTTCACCCCTACCCTTTCAGGAGTCAGCAGAGCAGCCCCCTGCAGGCCAGTGCAGAACCTTCATTTCTAAACGTGGTGCCGACATCTGACTCTGGAGTATACAACTGCCCACAGCGTCTCATAGAGGGTCAGCAGCAGCTGCGGAGCTGGTGTCCGGTAGGCCGTTTTCCTGGGCCTCCTGGGCCGCACTGGCCTGTCGCTGGGCGAGGGCCGCGCTTGAGTGCCGACACTTAGCTGAGCCGCACCGGCAGCTGAAGAGCCTGCCTTTGATGTCCCAGAAGCGCTCTCCATAGTCAAACCTGAGGAGAGAACAAACTCGAATCCCACCAGCACTTCCCAGGGGGATGCAGGCAGGTTCAAGCCTCCTTACCCCACTCTAGCTGTCACGTTCCAGGTCAGAGGCAGTGTGTCTGCCCCAGCCTGGCACCCACACCTGGGATGGAAACGGAGCGGGCGGCACATACCCCAGCTGCTCTCCAGCCTGGATTGGGCGGGTGCTGAAGAAGGCGATCCTGGGGAAGCGCAGGTCCTGGTGGGACATGAACACACGCACTGGTACCAGGTTGGGCTCGCAGTGGTGGTTGATAAAGCGACTGACATTGCCGTAGAAACGTGCGTCGATGCAGTACACCTCACCATCCTGGAAGGCGAGAGCGGGGCTTTGGGCACACCTGCCGGGACTCCTGGGACCCACGGGGACAGCCCCTGTGCTACCCAGCAAACACTATCCCTCAACACCATGACCCCAGGACCTGGGGTGGCACAAGCTGTCCCCACATCGGCCACCCTCAGGGCTTCCAGCATTGTGGAAAAAACTATTCCAAAGACAAATCTTTTACTGAATAACACTGAATAGCACTGTCCCAACCCAATGTTTCTATGGCTACTTGGCACCACCCAGAGGAAAGAGGCCAGGCCAAGACCCGCCCAGGCAGCACCAACAGGCCAAAGGGTCTTAGGAAACGCACAGCTGGCATACACCCCACACTGTCCTGTAAGGACCACAGGACTGGGCAGCTTCTTACATACTTGGTGGCAAGGGAGGAAGGTGGAGCCTCAGAACTTCACAGAGTCCTGGCCAGCCAGGCAGGATGGGGGGGGGGGGGAGGGCGCAAGGTGGGGCAGAGATTAAAGGGGAGGGAGGGGTGAGGAGGGAAGGAGGCAGTGATGGTGTGATGGAGGCCAGCTCAGGACAGCAAAGAGCGAGGTTGCCCTCAGCAAAGTCTGAATAGCGTCTGGCCACACACCACTGGATCTATAACATGGAAGAGACTGAGGGTCCTGCTAAGTCAGTGGGCAGAGCAGAGCCTGGGTTCCAGGAGCCCACAGCCTTGGCCCTGGCATCTCTCCTCTGCTGGTGCTATGCGACCAGGGGCTCTGACTTAAGGCAAGGCATGAAGAGCAGGGGTGGGCCCCCACACAAACCATTTCAGAGCACAGGTGTCATTAGAAAGACCCTGAGTGCAAGCAGCTACTGTCAGCCTGGACAGAGGAGTTTCATGGGGAGGGGCAGGCGTGGCCCTAGCCACCAGCTAGCAGAGGAACTGGCACTATGTGGTGCAAGTGTACAGAGCTGGGTTTTCACCACCCTGCAGGAGCTGGGCCAGAACCTCAGCAGGTGCTGTCTGCTGCTGCTAACTTGTTGGTGTGTTTGTTATGCAGCAACAGGAAACAAATGCAATGTCTCTAAGTGGAAAGGCAGGTAAACTGGACATGAGGTGTAAGATGAGGCTGTTCCAGAACCTGCGTCCATGGAGGGTGGGGCTTGCAGGTCCAGGCCGCTCCACTGATACCTAGTCATGTCATTATAAGCACTAACCAGAAGCCAAAGGATACTCAGAGGTAAAGAAGTTAAAAACCCAAACTAGCAAAAGTGTGACACTTGGACAAGAGGCAGATCTCTGACAGGAGGGGGAGCATGGAGAGTCCAGGGCATCAGAGCTGGAGACAGAAGAGCACTGTCCATTAGGACGCCCAGGCACTACTGTGGGAGTGGAAGTCAGCTATAACCACATAATCAGAGACTCAACAACCCCACTTCTCAAGTTTTAAAACTCCAAGGTGATTCCCGTGGGTGGATTTTGGCCTCTGCTTCTAGGTATGAGGAACTAAGAATCTATAGGTGACCCATCCCCTGCAGAGAGTGGCTCTGAGACACAGACGACACAAGTGCTGGTGTTGGAGGTCATGCGACAGCAAACACTGGGGCTCCACCCCCGGCCAGGCCGAGGCCTGTCTAGCCAGAGCACATAGGGCTGCAGCAGGGGACCCTCGGTGCTTCTGAGGTGAGAGTGGCGTCAAGGTCAGTGGAGGCAAACCTCTGAGCAGCCCTGATCCAGGCAGAAGGCAGCCATGCTGCCAACTGGAATGAGAGCACAGTGACTATGCAGGAGGCAGAGCCCGCAGCACGAAGCGAGTCAAGAAAGCAAAAGAAACCACAGGTTGGAGAAAATGAGAATTTTCCTGACAAGTCTGCCTCAACCATCTAAATAATATAATATACGGCAAGCTGACAAAATGGACACATTGTAAATGGACACATCCAGTCTTGGGATGAACCAGATGTTGGGCTAAAGGATGAGCATTTAAAGTAGCTACTAAGGTTTCCTCAACGAAGTAAAACAAAGCATTTCAGTAAGTGAAAATCTCAAGAGACGGGAAATTCAGAGGAAAAACAGAAAAAGAATCAAATGAAAACTCTACAGCTGGGCAATGTGGTGGGTACCTATAGTCCCGTAGTACTAGTTACTTGGGAAGGTGAGGCAAGAGGATCACTTGAGCCCAAGAGTTTGAGATTGCTGTAAGCTGTGACTCCACAGGGCTCTACCAGGGGCAAGAAAAGTGAGACAAAGTCTCAAAAAAAAAAAAAAAAAAGAAAGAAAGAAAGAAAACTTATTTAAATCAAAATTTACTAGCTATTAAATCCATCACTAGATGGGTGAAAAGACCCTTGGAGACCTGTATGATTATTGTAAAAGGTCAAACAAAAGGGCCTGCAGTCTTACTGAGGGCTACCTGCAGGCAACAGCAAAGCCTGAAATTAACCGTAATGTCCCAGAAAGAATGAGAAAGATTTCCAAATACTAATGATACACAGCAGCCCCCGGGGATGGGTGAGACATGCTCATGAGAACACCTTTAGGGAGATCTGTATATAATTGGGGACCTGGTGAGAAGTGCATATGCAGTAATAAAAACACTACCACATGGCTCACTTGGAATATCCTGTAGGGCAATGGCAAGTCACAGAAACTACTGAGCTCTTTCTTTTAATTCAAACAAACAATACATAAAACAGACTCATACAAAAGGTTTAAATAGGAGAAATTTTAAAAGGGAATACTAAAGATTAAAACACTCCCTACACTCCACCAATGCTAGGTAATAGGGATGTCACACTTATTTTTATCTTCTAACCAAATCAGTAATAACCTTCCAATTTTGACACTCAGTCCAGGACACAGCTTGTTAACAAGTGAGGCCTGTTACTCTCACTTGCTCCTTTATAACTGTTCTGACTTGGCTGAAGCCCCAGACTGTCCAGTGAGAGATGTGCTGGCCTTTCTCCACGGGAACACTTATCCCTACTCCTACGTCACTGTGGTCACCTGTCTCCAGAAAATGCCTATCCCTAATTCCGTATCACTGTGGTCACCTTTCTCCACGGGAATGCTTATCCCTACTCTTACGTCACTGTGGTCACATTTCTCCTCGGGAACACTTATCCCTACTCCTATGTCACTGTGGTCACCTGTCTCCAGAAAATGCCTATCCCTAATTCCATATCACTGTGGACACCTTTCTCCACGGGAATGCTTATCCCTACTCCTACGTCACTGTGGTCACCTTTCTCCACGGAACACTTATCCCTACTCCTATGTCACTGTGGTCACCTGTCTCCATGGGAACGCTTATCCCTAATTCTGTGTCACTGTGGCCACCTTTCTCCACGGGAACGCTGATCCCTACTCCTATGTCACTGTGGCCACTTTTCCACGGGAACACTCATCCCTACTCCTATGTCACTGTGGTTACCTGTCTCCATGGAAACGCTTATCCCTACTCCTATGTCACTGTGGCCACCTTTCTCCACGGGAACGCTCATCCCTACTCCTATGTCACTGTGGCCACCTTTCTCCACGGGAACGCTTATCCCTATTCCTATGTCACTGTGGCCGCCTTTCTCCACGGGAATCTGATCCCTACTCCTATGTCACTGTGGCCACCTTTCTCCACGGGAACGCTTATCCCTACTCCTATGTCACTGTGGCCACCTTTCTCCACGGGAACGCTTATCCCTACTCCTATGTCACTGTGGTCACTTTTCCACGGGAACGCTCATCCCTATTCCTATGTCACTGTGGTTGCCTGTCTCCACGGGAATGCATATCCCTAATTCCGTGTCACTCTGGTCACCATTATCCACGGGAACACTTATCCATGCTTCCGTGTCACTGTGGCCACCTGTCTCCATGGGAACGCTTATCCCTGCGTCCGTGTTACTGTGGTCACCGTTATCCACAGGAACGTTTATCCCTACTTCTGTGTCACTGTGGTCACCATTATCCACGGGAACACTTATCCTTGCTTCCGTGTCACTGTGGCCATCTGTCTCCACAGGAACGCTTATCCCTGCGTCCGTGTCACTGTGGTCACCATTATCCACGGGAACACTTATCCCTAATTCCGTGTCACTGGGGTCGCCTTTGTCCATGGGAACGCTTATCCCTACTTCCGTGTCATTGTGGTCACCTTTCTCCATGGGAACGCTTCCTGTGTCATTGTGGTCACCTTTCTCCGCGGAAACACTTATCCCTACTTCTGTGTCACTGGGGTCACCTTTATCTGTGGGAACGCTTATCCCTACTTCTGTGTCACTGTGGTCACCTTTCCCCGTGGGAACGCTTATCCATATTTCTGTGTCACTGGGGTCAGCTTTATCTGCAGGAATGCTTATCCCTACTTCTGTGTCACTGTGGTCACCTTTCTCCATGGGAATGCTTATCCCTACTTCCCTGTCACTGTGGTCACCTCTCTCTTTGCTGCAGGCTCACCTGAACATACAGTGGACTTTCACTTTGGAGACACAGTCCTCATTGTAAACATAAACTCACCAAATCAAATAAAAAGGTTAAGGCAAAAACGACCATGTACACAAGGAGCTCAGCCACTGGCATAAAGGTGCTGCTCCAATGAACTGCATATGCCATGTAGGTCTGCCTACATGTGAGAACGTAGTCCCTGAATTATTAACTTAATTATTTAATTATAAATCACCCTTCTGGGCACCTTGGGAGACTATTTGCAAGCATAGAAAGCTGAGTCCGGTTATTCATAACCCAGGCTGCTGGCATTGACTTTCACAATACGTTGTCACGTGAGAACACAGACACACACACACACACACACACACATACTACACTACTTTCTGTGTAAGAAAAGAAAGGAAATAAGAACTATACATAAGTATTTTTTCTCTAGTTCTAGGAATGGTTACCTGTTTGGGTGGGGCAGTTGCTATGGTCAGAAAGTAACAGTGTTAGGAGGTGGGGCCAAGCCTCCAGGAGTGGGACTGTGCCCTGAGAAAGGGGACCCCAAAGAACTGCCTCACCCTCTGATCACACGAGGACCCAGCCAAGGGTGCTATGAGCCAGGAAGCAGCCCCCCCAGATGCTCATGGTGGGATCATGGTCCCCAGAAGACTATAAGAAATGGTCCCAGTGACTGTAAGAAATACATTACTATGGTTCCCACGCTTGAGCCTCACAGCACAGCAGCCTGAAAGCACAAAGACAGCAGGTAACAGATGTAGAGAAAATAAACAAAACCAAAATTTTTCCTAGGAGAAAAATATAATTTTTACTTTTTAAAGTATGTAAATATTTTACATGTTCAAAAATTAAAATAGGCCAGGCATGGTGGCTCATGCCTATAACCAGAACACTCTGGAGGCTGAGGAGGGAGGATCCTTGAGCCTAGGAGTTAGAGGTTGCCATGAGCTGTGATGTCACCACTATACCCCAGCCTGGGCGACAGAGCGACTCTTTCTCAAAGAAAAAATTGGTAAAATAACGACTTAAAGTACTACGAAGTATAGTACTTTGTATATCTTTAGTAGAATATAATCTAAGGACAAAACAAAATGTAAATGTCATCCAATATCTGTACTGATATTCACTGTTATCAGTAATATTGCTAGTGCTTTTTTTTTCTTTTTTTTTTTTTTTGAGATGGTTTTACTATGTCACCCTTGGTAGAGTGCCGTGGCGTCACAGTTCACAGCAAGCAACCTCAAACTCTTGGGCTTAAGAGATTCTCTTGCTTCAGCCTCCCAAGTAGCTGGGACTACAGGCGCCGCCACGGTGCCTGGCTATTTTTTGGTTGTAGTTGTCATTTGGCAGGCCCAGGCTGGATTCAAACCTGTCAGCTCCAGTGCATGTGGCTGGCGCTCTAACCACTGAACTACAGGCGCTGAGAGCCTGCTAGTGCTATTTTGGAAGTATTTAAAGTTATTTAAGAAACTAAGATTTTCACTGCAAGAGATATAACTTATAAAGTCAAAAAGTTATGTAAAAACTCTATACTGTTAAATCTGACTTGGAAATACTAACATGAACAGACTTAAAATTTTGCTTATTTCATAGCTCTGTCCTTTGAAAAGGGGTCTTGAGACAATGCAGACCGACAGCAATGAGCTCCCTGGGTCTGATTTTGACATCTAAAAATCACTGTCCTCTAAGAAGTCCACATGACTTAGAGAAACAGCTGATTCCAAGTCGTGGGCAGGGAATGACAGACAAGGGTGCTGCATACAGTGGCAGGAGATGCCTCCAGGAATGAAGCCCCAAGGTCAGTCGCTCTAAGTCCCTGAGGCTCTCAGGAGGAGTCAGATCTGGGCTACAGCTGGAGCAGACACCATAGGCATCGGCACATTCCTTGCCTCTTCTATCCCCAGAACAAACAAGAGCTATAGCTGGCCTCGTGTCAACTGCTGGGTGCTCTGCCTTGCAGGCAGGACCTGACTCAAGGATCCTCAGGGGAAAGGGGACATTGCTGGCACGTTGTCCCTGAGCAGGTGAGGGTGGGTATGACTCCAGACAGAAGTAGGGAGCTCAGCGAGCCAACACGGGAGGGGACACAAGAGCAGATCGCAGATGTCAGGGCTGCAGGTGGGGCACCTGAGGAGGGTGGTGTTGGGTGGGCCAAGAGCCCTAGCTGGGGTCTGGGTTCCCAACAAGTGGTCACAGCTGCGATGAGGTAGTGGGTCAGAGGACAATGGAGTGTGGGAAGTAGGGTGGCCCTGAAATGTCCAGGAAATTCACCTTTCATTGTGCCCCCTGCTGCAGCAGCACTCAGGTGGAGAAGGCAGGGAGGTGAGTCTGTTGTCTCACATCCCCTACTGCACAGCTAGCCAGGAGACCATGAGCCCAGACCCATTGACTGTGTCTGCTGAGGGCACCTAGGAGGTCCAACAACATTATAAAAAAAAGAAAAGAAAAGGTCTCGTGCAGGACTGCAAGCTCACAGGGTAGCAGAGGCCACCAGCAGGTCCAGGAGAGAAAATGAGGTGAGGACAGGCTCTCAGCTTGTGGGCTGCTTCTACAAGGAGGGGCCAGGAGACAGATGTGCAGTTTCAGCATCACTGCAGGGCCAGGGACCAAGGACTAGGGTCTAGGATGCCACGAGGCCGCTTCACTGGAGGGAACCCTGAGGGCTGCACCCAAGATGTGGGTCACACAGGAGTGAGGGTTCCTGTGCAAGCTCCCAAGATTCATGATTTAAAAATCCTTATCCCAAGGTGATGGCATTTAACGGCGGGGCCTCTGGGAGGTGCCCCAGTCATGATTGGTACTGGTGCCCCTGTGACAGGGGCCCCACATGAGGACACAGATGTCTGTCTGTGGACCAGGAAGCAGGGCCCACACCAGACACTAAGTCTGCTGGTACCTTGAGATTTGGACTTCTGGCCTACAGGATTGTGAGAAATAAACGTCTGGTGTTTAAGCCACCCAGTGGTTATTCATTTTTCATATCCACCTGAACCTCTGAGACAGGTCCCCAGGAACAAGGCCCCTAGGGGGAAAGAGGCTGTAGCTGGTGTGGCCAGGCTGCCCACAGTTCCAAGACACCTGAGCTACTGGAAATGGATACAATGGTCCAGTGCACTTCTGCGAATGCAGTGTTTGCCATCCAAACAAAAACTAATAAGGAAAACGGGAGGCAAGGGAAAAAGAAAACAAGCAGAAAAACACCAAAGCTACAAAAACACTCCCAATGATGTCAGATGGTAAAAGTAGCTAGCCCAAGCTGGGAGGAAGCCACGTGGGCAAGGCCAGACCTACCATGGGTTAATAGTGATGCCACATAGTTCAAATACACACACCATTAAAAGGCTAATAACGATGGCATATAAGATAGGATTATTCACCACATCAAAAAAAATGGAGAAACATCAAAGGATAATTTTCATAGATTTGGAAAAAGAAATTAACAAAATTCAACATCAATCCATGAAACTCTCTGGGACAGAAAAGAGAACTTCATTAATCTGATAAAGCTAACCCAAGCCTTGAGCACCAACATCACACAAAACAAGGGATTCTGAAAGGGCACAGCCACCATCAGCCTGCTCCTAACCACGGCGCAGGGCTCAGCCCCCGCAGATGGACAGGAGGGTGACCTGCTTACTGATGACATGATTATGGAAACAGAAGGCAAAGAGCCACAAACATTAGGTTACTAGGTATGAAATGTCCAATTTCCTTAAGCACTAAATTTGACAATTGATATCTCTGACATTTCACATTGACACTTCCTGTTTTGTTCTTATTGTGAAATACATCCTCATTCTTTCAAATGTGTATTTTAGCTTGTGATTATCTTTCAAGTTTTGGGGAGTTTTTCTGAGACAGAGTCTTCCTCTGTCATCCTGGATAGAGTGCCGTGGCATCATAATAGCTCACAGCAACCTTCAACTCCTGGGTTCAGGCAATCCTCCTGCCTAAGCCTCCTGAGTAGCTGGGACTACAGGTGGCACCACTCCCTCCTTCTAGTTTTTCAATTTTTTAGTAGAGACAGGATCTCACTCTTGCTCAGGCTGGTCTCAAACTCCTGAGCTCAAGGGATCCTCCTGCCTCAGTCTTCTTGGAGTGCTGGGATCTACTGCGCCCAGACTTCAAATGTTTTTTTAGAGCAATCTTCGGGAAACCATGGATAGGTCAAAAATTCATGTCACTTTTGAATGAGCTCCATCATGGAACTAATGCAGCGCAGACAGGTCGAGATACCAAGAAAGAATCTGAGAAGCATAGCTAATTAGCACACAAGATGTCAATGTTCCGTTCTGGTGATTTTAACCTTGAAATCACCCACATGGACGACCTGAGACCAAGGTGAATGATAATGACCAAAAGCTGTAGTGGAGGTGAAGCCACCTGAACCTGCAGGTGACTTAGCGGCAGGATCTGACATCACCGTCCAACAATACTGGACCACTTGAAATAAATTGGCAGGTAAAGAATCTGGGTAGATGGGTTCTGCTTGCACTAAACAAGCATCAGAAGAGAGACTGTCTCAAAGCTTCCCTTTCTTTGCTGTCACAACATGATGGTGAACCATTTCTACACTGTATGTTACATGTGATGGGAAATGGGTTCTTCTCGACAATCACAAGCATTTGGTACAACAGTTGGATAAACACAAAGTTGCCCAAACAGTTCAATTAATTATGCTTCTTGTTTGAGATGTGATTAACTATGCTTTTGATTTAAAATTGGATTTTTTAGATTTAATGTTCTAATATATTATAATGGTTAATATGTGATTTTAGGTCACAGGTTAACAAGTTAATTAAAAAAACACAACTATATTCCTACATATCATGCAACCAGGTGTGAGGGGGAAATGCCATTTAGAAGAGCAACACAGTATCTTAGGCACCAAGGTCCCTGCTTCTGACCATGATGAGACAGCTGGACTTGCCCTCCAGACAAAAGCAGCTACAAACCCAGCAAAACCCATGGGACAGAAACCAGGAATGACAGGACTGGCCCCATGGGACTGTCCATCATGAAGTCAAACACCACTCACAGGACCCAGCAATGAAGTGAAGACACCGCCCCTGGTCCCCCAGGATGTTTACAGTAGCTCTGCTTGTAAATGACCTCTAACAGCCCAAAGAACTCTCCGGGGAGTCAACAAGCAAAGTCTGGGGCCCTCACACAATGGAAGCTTCCCAGCAGGGACACCAGGATTCTTCCTGCAGGAACTGTTGGATGCCTCTCAAACCCATTATGCTGAGGGAGAGCAGCCAGAGAAAGCCACATACTGTGGGACCCACTGAGATAGCCTCTGGGGACAGCACTGCAGGAAGCAGGTCTGGCCTGCAAAGACAACCCCTCCCCTTTCCAGCAAGCACTGGGGGCCTCATCCTCCCAGGGCCTGAATGTCCACAACTTGTATTTACTAACGGCTAAGATTAATAAGACAGTGACAGAAAACAAGGCAAGGAGGCCCCAGCAGTACAAGGACTAGAAACAAAAGTTACAAACACCAGAAAAGAAGTCAAACTGTCTTTACTCCCTCATGACATGAGTAGGTACAGAAAATCCTGAAGATATAATTTAGCAAAGTTAATATTAAAAAACCAACTATTAACAATTGGAAAATGAAATTAAAAAGCAATGTCATTTCCAAGAACATAAACAGCACAAAATAGGAATAAACTTAACAAGGTGTGGTGTAAGATCTACACGCTGATCACCACAAGGCTCTGCTAAGAAAAAGTAAAGACCTGACCCAGTGGACAAACCAGATGCAGCAACTCAGGGCCCCAGCAGACCGGCAGATATGGGGCCAGGGCACAGCACCCTGCATACTGTGCCTCCCTGACACACGGGCTCTCAGACACACCTGGGCATGCACAGGACACAGAAGAGCTAAATAACTGTTTGAAAAAGTCCAGAATTTGAGGACTTAACACTATCTGGTTTCAAGATTTACTCTAAGCCTATAGTAATAAAGAGAAGGGGGCACTGGTTTGAGAATTAGCAAACAGATCAAAGGAACAGAATATATGGCCCAGACACAGGCCTGCATCATTATTATTATCCAACCAGTTGTGCTGGAGTAACTGTATTCACATTGACAAGAGGAAACTCAAGCCCTACCTAAAACCATACACAAAAGTTACTTCAAAATGGTTCATGGCTTGAGTTAGTTAAACCTTTTTAACTTTTGTTTTATATAAAACTTGTAGAGAAAGACAGGAGAGTATCTTCACAACCTTGGAGTAAACATGGATGTCTTGAGACACAGTACTAGACATTTAAAAAAAAAAAACCTAATCACAGGTTGGGTGTGGTCACTCGTGCCTATAATCCCAGCACTCTGGGAGGCCTAGGTGGGTGGATTGCTTGAGCTCAGGTGATGGAGCACTGCCCAAGCCAGAGCGAGACCCCGTCTCTAAAAATAGCTGGGCATTGTGGAGGGCGCGTGTAGTCCCAGCTACTTGGGAGGCTGAGGTAAGAGAATTGCATGAGCCCAAGAGTTTGAGATTGCTGTGAGCTGTGATGCCACAGCGCTCTACCAAGGGCAACATAGTGAGACTCTGTCTCTCAAAAAAAAAAACCTAAAAAAAACCCCTCCTGCTCACCCTTGTAGCCCCAGCTACTTAGGAGGCTGAGATGGGAGGATCACTTGAGCTCAGGAGTCTGAAGCCACTGCACTCCAGCCTGGGCAACAGACTAAGACCCTATCTCACGACAGACTAACTTCCACCCCAGGAAAGACATTAAGCAAATGAGGAGTTGAGGTGCAGACTGAGACAGAAGCTTGCACGCATGCTTATGTATAAATCTGACAGGGGACAGCAATCAGAGCACATAAAGAACTCTCACAACTCAAGAAGACAAGCGGCCAATAAAAAGCAGGCAATACATCTTGGCACCAGCCACATAACACCTGAGCTGGTGGGTTCGAATCCAGCCTGGGCCCGCCAAACAACAATGATGGCTACAACCAAAAAATAGCCAGGCAATACATCTTGCCTGCTTTTAAAAATTATTTCACAAAAGTTATAAGGATGGCTAAGTACACGAAAAGACATTCAACATCACTAATCACCAAGAAAATGCAAATTAAAATTATGATGTTGAGAATTTTCATTTATTGTTTGTGGGAACATGAAGGGATAAAGCCACTTTGGAAAATGGATTAGCAGTTTCTTCCTTTTTTTTTTTTTTTGAGACAGGATCTCACTCTGTCACCCTGGAGTGCTGTGGCATCATCCCAGCTCATTGCAGCCTCAAACTCCTGTGCTCAAAGTGATCCTTCTTCCTTAGCTTCCTGAGTAGCTGGGACTACAGGCACCCACCACAACACCCGGCTGGTTTTTCTATTTTTATAGGGACAGGGTCTCACTCTTGCTGAGGCTGTTCTCAAACTCCTGGCCTCAAGTAATCCTGCCATGGCCTCCCACTATACTAGGATTGCAGGAGTGAGCTGCTGACCCTGGCCTGGCAGTTTCTTTTAAAATAAAAGTTTGTTTTTTGGGTTTTTTTTTTTACAGAGCCTCAAGCTATCAGCAACCTCCAACTCCTGGGCTCAAGCGATTCTCCTGCCTCCGCCTCCCAAGTACCTGGGATTACAGGCACCCGCCACAATGCCCGGCTATTTTTTGGTTGCAGCCATCACTGTTGTTTGGTGGGCCCGGGCTGGATTCGAACCCTCCAGCTCAGGTGTTATGTGGCTGGGGCCTTAGCCGCTTAAGCCACAGGCGCCGAGCCATAAAACACACTCTTACCACACAGTAGGTTTACTCCTAATAGCAAAACTGGAAATGAGCAGAGGTCCATCTGCAGGGGAGTGAGCACAAAGCAGGACAGCTGCCAGCAGGCCACTGACTGGCAACACAGAGGAACCAGCCTCGGTAACCCACAGACACCCAGAGCCCAACACAGGATTCCATTTACAGAAAATTCTAATGTAGGTAAAACTCATCTACAAGGATGAGTTTTGGAGAGAGGCAAGAGATTGCAGAGCCAAGTCTTACTGAGGTGGTGATTACAAGGGTATGTACATGTGTCAAGACTAAAACCATACATTTAAAAGAAGTCTGATGACACATGTAAATTAATTATAATAAAGTAGACCCAACAGGAAATAAAACCTATTTAATTAACAAACAAACAAAAAAGATATTTAAAATCATACAATAGGAAACCATGAACGTTACTGGAGCTAAGACCTAAGCCAATTAAGACACAGACCATGTTCATGAACTAGCAAACAAGGTGGTAAAGCCCTCAGTCTGCCCTAACCCCATCAACAGGTTAATGCAACCCAAGTCAAATCCCTACAGAGTTTTTTAGAGCATGCCAAGCTGATTTGAAAACATATGAAGAGATCATGAAGACCAGGATATTCCTGAAGAGCTCTAAGCAAAGAAGATACAAATTCTGTTGATGAAGATGGTGCAGCGCAGCCCAGCGGAATATATTATCAGGGAGGAGCCCGGGCACAGAACCTGAGTCATAGCAACAGTTGCACTTCTGAGCAGTGGGAAGAGGATGGCCTGAATCCAGCAGGCATCAGTGTGAGCAGCACATAAGACCTGACCCTGATCTCCACTGTGTGGCAGAATGATGCAGATCTGTGGACAGACCCGAATGTAAAGGCAAATAGCACAGCTTCTGGGAATACTTGGGTTGTAAGAAAAGGTAGCTAGGATATTACAAAACCTGCACTGAGGAAAAGATTGATAAATTGGACCATAATAGAAACAAGAACTTCTGTTCATTAAAAACATCATTAAGAAATAAAAAAGCCATAGAGTAAAGAAGGTATCAGCAGCATATACCAGGGACAAGAGAGCCTTTGTCAGAATACATGCCACCAACACACAGAGGGCAGCTCACCCCACAGAGGGACTAGGACAGGCAGCCCACCAGGGAACCCCTGCATGGAACATGCAGACTAGGGGCACCACACAGCTCTTGTGGAGAGCCTGAGCACAGTGACTGGCCAGGACTCTGCTTCTCTTCACTGAAACACAAATCCTGCCAAAGCTACCCTCTAGAAGATGACTGTAGGGACCAGGGCCAAGAGTCAGACTGGTATCCATGGGGGCACTGCTGTGATAAGGGCCCCCCCACCCCCCGTTTTGCCCTCCTCTCCAGGGGTAGCAATGTCCATCCCGTGGTCTGGTGGCTGCTGTTAGAGATCAGAAGACCTACATTTCCCACCAAGTTTCAGGGGTTTTTCAAATAGGCACAGGATGAGTTGAGTAGCAGTGACGGAACCAGGCCAAGAGGGAGGCGGTGTGATGGCTGGGATGGGCCAGTTACTTTAGCCCTGTCTCAGCACCCCCTGGGAACCAGGCTCCTGGAGTCTGGCGTGCTCCCACATGGTTCTAACCCCAGGCAGTGGGGCACTGGTGTGGGGCTGTGGACATGTGGACTAGCGCTGAACTCTGGGCCTGCCTGTCTGTGCACATGCGACGCCCTGCCTGATGTTGGCTCTGTGCTGCTTCATCTAGTCACTGTTAGACACAGGGCCCGCTTAGCCTCTTAGAGGCTCGCACTGGATGACCAGCTAGGAATTGGGGGACTGGAGTGCTATGCCCAAGGCCACACCCACACAGTAGGCGGGTGGCCTGCTGCACATGCCCAGGACCTCCCCCACCAACGGTCCCTGCAGATGGTGCCATATAGGCTGCACACAGATTATGGCCCACCAAGTGATGGAGTCCAGCAGGTTGTGGCTGAGTGCTCTCACCTAAACAACACTTCTGAGTCTGGCCTGTGCCTGGGACATCTTCCCAGACCCTGCTAGAAGGCTCAAGGCTTGTAGCTCACCATCAGTTCTTTAAGCCCCCTCAAAATGCTTACCTTATTGTCAAGATCAAAAAGGTAAGAATCTTCTTCCCGAACATCGGCTTCTGAGTCAGAGATCAGCTCCCCGACATACCTGCAGGATGGGGCAAGGCACCAGGTGAGAGCTGGCAGAAGCTGCGTGCCACCAAGCACAAGC
The DNA here is from genome assembly GCA_963574355.1 of Loris lydekkerianus. NCBI lineage: Eukaryota > Metazoa > Chordata > Mammalia > Primates > Lorisidae > Loris > Loris lydekkerianus. The sequence goes on along the minus strand of CAUYPK010101066.1, from coordinate 32,175 downwards.
ACATCAGCACCTCTGTGCCCTTAAGATGAGAGAGCAAAGTCCCAGAAGAGTATGCCATCATATGTTTGGAGACTTTGGCCTGTAAGTCCCAGAAGACGATGACAATACAGAAACTTCTGCACTGGTTGCGCGGCAGACTGAGAGCCCTGAGCGAGTCTCCCCTAGAAATAACTGATGTCAGGTGACATCTTAAATGTGTTCACAGGCAGTGAGAGAGTTGGTGGCAAGAGGGCTAAGGGCAACATGAGCTTGGCACCCAGTTGGTAGGCAGCTGGAATGGCTGTGATTTGGCATTGACAGGGTGGGTCTCCATTGCCCCTCAATCCTCCCTGCTGAGGACCAGGAGGGACACACCCGTCCCCAGAGGGGTTTCATGGAGCAGAAACACAGATAGCCTCTGTCCCAGAAACAGCACTTGTGGTCAATCCAGGGACTCACTCACTCGCAGACAAAGGTGCCCAGGGGGATGTCCTGCAGAGACCGCACACCCCAGCCCATGTCACGTGTCCGGAAGAGCTGTAGCCTGGCCCTGGAAAATAGGGAGAGTAGAGATGGCTTGGGCCACAGCCTCCACCACCTGCCACAACAGTTAGCAAAGCCCTGCCGTGGGTCCAGCACACAGAAAGAAACAGGTTCTGTGTCTGATACACTGTGTTGTGGCCAGTGCCTGCTCAGGGGCCCCACACTCCAACACCAGTCCTCGACCTTGGCAAGCCGCCAGCCCACTTCCTGCCTCAATTTCCTCACTGGGCCTAGTCTACCAGGCTGCCATGAGGACCAAAGGAGCTTGCTCTAGGCAAGCCTCCTGCTGGATGCCAGGCTGCTGGACACCTGTTAGCTCAACAACAACATCCTCAACAAGGGGCCACACGGGCTCCTCAGGGCTGGGCGAGTGGATGAGCAGTGGGTGTGAACCCTGCTGGGTAAGGCCTCTCAGAGCCACATGCCCTATCTGTGCACCAGTGTGCTGCAGTGTCCCATGGACATGGGAGCAGACAGAGCACTTGTCCTCTACCCCAGAACTTCCCATCACACAAGACACAGGCGTGTGGGCTGGTCACCAGCACAGTGTCCCCCAGGCCAGCATAGACCAAAGGTGCTGAGGTCAAAAAAAGCCACAATACAGGCTCGGCGCTTGTAGCTCAGTGAGTAGGGTGCCACCCACATAAACAGAAGCTGGCAGGTTCGAGCCTAGCCAGGGCCTGCTAAACAACAATGATAACTGCCACCAAAAAATAGCTGGGTATTGTGGCAGGCACCTGTAGTCCAGCTACTCGGGAGGCTGAGGCAAGAGAATCGCGTAAGCCCAAGAGTGTGAGGCTGCTGTGAGCTGTAACGCCAAGGCACTCTACCGAGGGCAATATAGTGAGACTCTGTCTCAAAAAAAAGTCACAACACAATAAAAATTAAGTGTTCAACTAAATTCATTGTGTGCATAATTTTCCCCAATAACTCAGGGGAAAACTTAGGTATTCTCATCTCAGACATATTCACAAAGGACAGTTTAAAACCAGAGCCCAGTTCAAGACCAAAGCCCAGGATGGGGAAAAAGGGAGCCTGGCCTGGGTAGTGAGGGGAGATGGAAGGAGTCAAGCCCAGCCAGTGGAGGGCACTGGGTGACCTGGACCACATGCCTGTGTGACTAAGGAGGGGGGAATCCCTGCCATATGAAAGGTGGTACAGCACTGTTACACTCCTACAGTTGGAGAAACCCCCAAATACAGAGTATTTAGAAAATAATTTGGACACTAAAATAGAATTGTGATAACCATAATCTGCTGAAAACAGTGTAGACGTGATGACAAAGGTAACCCATGCCAAGACTGTCCTTTTGCACTAGTGAAAATGACTTGACCATCTGTTCCTCCTCTTGAGCCTGACTCTGAGCTGGTGAAAGCAAAACTCTGCCATTTACAGCACATGAAAAAGTTCCAGAGGATAAAGGGCTCAGAGGTTAAGTGGTCAGCTCCAACCACACACGTACACACGTGTACGTACATACTAGGTTCTCATCTACGGGGCCGGCCTCCAGGCTCACATGCGCCCCATGAGTGCACGCTGTAGGTGTGTGGGGCATGGGAAGCATGTCTCACCTAAGGCCATTCTGCACAACGCGGTTCCGACAATTCCTCCAGCAGGAACAGGCGTGGTTGCACTCAAAGATCAAGGGGGGCTCCGCCATGTTGAACTCTGGCAGGAGCCGGCCATTCTGAGGACAGAAGAGTTGTCAGGCCCAGGGATCACTCATAAGCTTTTTGAAGGAACTGACATCAACTCATTTTTATTTTTACGAAGTGCCAAATATGACCTCAAATGTAATTGAGAATGACCGTCAAACTTCAACCTCTGAGGACAAGAGGGTCCAGCTTTGCACTTCTGTCTGAACTGGAGGCTTCCATGCAGAAGCCCACACAGGTGTAGAGACTGGGAGAGCTCCCTACATTGCTGCCATCTCCAACCCCCAGGAGCCACGGCCTTCCTCTGCCCTGTCCTCTTTCAGCCCTGCTGGCCATGAGGCCCTCCCCTTCTTTCAATGGGTCAGGGCCTCCGGGACCCTCCTGTGTCAATGCCAAGCCCCAGCTCAGCAGGGACCCGTTTTCCTTCTACACCCCGACGCCAGGTGGTACAGTAAGCAGGTGTGGATGGCACCATGCAGCCAGCACTGCCCAGTCCTGACACCTCAGAGGCTTTCTTCAGTGTCACTGCCAGGGCCTCTCATTCAGATGACACACACCCCATGACCAGCCCTTTCCCTCTAGAGCCCACTTTTGGAAAGAATCTGCCTAATACCTTCATTCCCAGCTTCTGACCTCATGAAAACAAAAGCCTACCCAGGTATCTGCCTTAATACTCTCTCCCTGAACTGCACCTGGGCTCACGTCCTCATCTCCTCAGTCATCTCCACGTCCGGCTCTGCCTGCCAGCACTTGCCAGAAACTTCTAAGCCTGGGTCTCTCCGGCTACGGTGTCTACTGCCCTCACCCCACCCAGCCCAGCCCCACTAGGTGTCTCAGGCCACTCAGAGTGGACAAGCAAAGAGCAGGGCTCAACAGACACTGACAGGATGCCAACCCCAGCCTCTCCACCTTGGCAGCCCTCAGCCCACAGCCATGCCTTGGAACCTCTCCCTCTCTCCTGAGGCCACACCTGCTCACCTCTGCCACCCTCCCAAATCTGCTGGACAGTCTTAGAGTAAGAGCCACGTTGTTATTTCCTAAGTTGCAACCTGCAGAACTTACGGCGCCCACATGGAGCGGCCTCCTTACCTTGTCGTACCAGCAGCGCACGCTGAGCTGGCCGCACATGCAGTTGCTGGAGGAGCAGTCGTCCACGCACACACAGTACTGCCGATAGAGATGTGCAGCCGTCAGCAGAGCAGGCATGTCCTAGCCCTCCTGCTGCCAACCTGGGGTCTGACCTGACGATGCTTCTCAAGAAGACCAAGGGAGTGCGCAGCCTCTTAGGGAAAAGAGGGCGCGGGCCACATACAGACACTGGATTTGTGTGAGGGCCATGGGTGAGGACCCCGCAGAGGAAGAGGACGGGATCTATGACATGGCAATAGGTGACATGGGGATAGTCAACTGCTGGCAAGGGAAGGGTGCTCCAAAGAAGGAGCTAAGGAAACCCCACTGCCCTTGAGGTCAGTAGTGCCACAGGTGAGGTGAGGAGATGGCACCTGTGAGGTGAGGAGATGGCACCTGTGAGCCATAACCGGGCAACTCCTGCCCTGTCATGGGAGACAGGCATGTCTGTTTCAGCTAGAGAAGGAGGAGCCCTGCGGGCTCAGAGGCATGAGCTGCACTGGGTGTGGGGACTCAGGGTGTCTGCCAGGTTCCACATGCAGCTGCCTGGGATGAGGCAGCGCCAAGCCAAGGGCATGAGGTGCTGCTATGGGGCCAGTAAGAGTCCTCAGAAGAGCAACTGGAGGGCCCAACGCTGTGTACAAAATGGAACTCGGGACCGTTTTTCTGGCACATCTTTATCTGCCTTCCAGCTCTTTCACAGGGGCAACAGCAGAGAGAATGGGTCTTCTGGGGATGAAGCGATGTTAGAAAAACCTGGGACCTCAGGCTCCCTAGGCCTCCAATGGCCCTAGTTGGACCTGAACCTGCCCCTCTTGCCTCAACTAACCTGCAAATGCGTGATGTTCCTGTCGATGTTCATGGGGGATGTCACGCAGCTCTGAGAGACGTACTTGTAGTTGCTGGGGCACGGCTCCCCATCCACCGCATTGACACAAGGGATGGGGATCCGCTCGTAGCCTCGAGCAATGTCTCTGCCACGGGAAAGGGTGAACATCACCTTCCACAGTGACAAGCCCTGCCCAGTACGGGTGATGTACAGTGTGACGGGACACCAGCAAGCTCCAGGGCCCAACAGTTTGGACTTTGCCTGAGATTTCAGCTTTAGGAGAGGTTTTCACCCCAAACTCTCAATGACCCATTTATCAACAATCTACTACAAAAGAGCCTGTTCTCGGGGCCTTCTCACCTGCTCACCGTCTTCTCCACAGGGATGGGCCTGTCGGGGGCCGAGTCTCGCAGAGCCTTGCTCATCTGCAGGGCTCCCCACACCTGGGAGTTGAGGCTTGCACATTGCAGAGGTGTCTCTCCCTCCTTGTTTTTTAAGGTGACATCTGAATCCCGAGAAAGAAAGAGGCTAAAAGGAAAAATGTAAGCCGACAAAACATACAAATCTTAATGTAACAGATACGAGATTTATAAAATGATAATCACTCCAAAGAAAGAGAACACACAATTCATTTTGAAATGTTTATAACATTTGTTCACCAATAACCCTAAAAAGATAGGCTTTAACTCACCCAAGAGCACACTTCCCTGTTCCCTTCCCACATCCACTGTCAAAGTCAGAACGGGGGAGCATGTAAAGAACTAGGGATGGTGTGTGATTTTTCATTCAAATTCACCCTCAAGGATAAAAAGGGAAGTGACGATGGACAGTCCTGCCCAGGCAGGTACACATCAGTGGCCCCAGCATCTGAGAGTCCAGCGGCTGCTGTACACCGAGCCTACGCCTTGCCACACTGACCCTCATCTCCACGTGAGGCAGGCAGCCATGTCAGGATGTCCTGTCCCAGAGCAGGGCCCTTCCCCAGGAACAGAACAGACATTCCAGCACAGGACCCTGACCACAACCTGCACATGAACAATCTACAGCAGGTGTGTCAGGTTTAAAGAGGGCCCTGAGCAGTGAGTACCAGCCTGTCTGTGGTCTGCCCTCTCCCAGACAGTACACAGAGACTCGAGGGCTCAGAGCCAGAGCCCCCTTGTCCCTGCACTGCCTTTGTGGGCATTTCCCAGCCTCCCAACAGGGCATTAGGTCTGAGATGCAGTTAGAGGTGAAGAATTTGGGAATATTTCCTGCTCATCACCCCTAAACCCAAAATAAACCACAGCTGATCTCAAAGGAGGGCTCGGAAAAACCTGTCCCTACTGAGAGCAGCAGGGAGCTCTTCTACCCTGGGCAACACCTTGAGGGCAGTGCAGTATCACCCATCTGGGTAGTACCACACTCACACCACACAGTCGTAGCGGTTCTCCCGGGCAGCAATGTGCAGGGGTGAGTCTCCATGGATGTTCACAGCGTGGAGGTCACACTTGGCAGCCAGCAAGATCTCAGCTATGTCCACGCAGCCAGAGAATGCAGCCCAGTGCAGGCATATGTTCTCCTCCTGAGCAGAGACACGAGTAAGTCCAGTGTAGGAGGGGTTTCTGGCTGGGTGTTGGACGCAGCGCCTAGCAAAGGCAATTGCCTCACCCCCTCATCCGAGAGGAAGTGTTTGGTACATTTAGCCAGAGAAGAGAGCCAAGTGCCCATCCGAATTCTGGAGGTACTTCCTATTTTATGTATTCATTATAAAAGTAACACAATCATAGTACAGAATATTTTTAAAATAGAAAAAACAATCAACCAGAATTATAAACCCTACACACAACATGTTAACACTTGGAGACTTTCTTTCTACCCATGTTAAAAAATTATATTCATTTCCAGAGTTATAGTCACAGGATAGGGTTAAGACTTGTGTAAGATTTGAAAAAGTTGGGCAAATCTGATTACCATTTTTTTTTTAAATCCTCTATAAAATAAAAACTTTAAAATGAAGAAAAGCTGGGAAAATGTTTGTGTGACATGTATAACACGTATGACTTATTACACTATAGTTTATCAGAAGTCTGTAATTCTGAAAAATAAATGTGCAAAGGGTAAAAAATAAAACAGAAGAAAAAAACAAAGTAAACATAAATGCAAAAAAAAAGTTCAATCCTGCCAGATAGCCAAGAAGCAGCAATTAAAACAATGAAGTGATGTTTAATTCTGTTTCTGTAATCTGAGGAACAACCTGGCAGCAAGTGGAGTGAAAGCAGCCACTCACACCATCCTGCCTGCCTGCCTGACCATAGCACCTCCTGCTGGGCCACTGCAGGGGGCGCCTCCCATGCCATGTGCCCTTATCACCAGACAGTCCCCCCAGCTCAGTATCTTTCCTTGCTGAATATTTCATTTCTGTTACTAACTGTGGGGTATGAAGCCTGTGAATATTTTAGTACTTTCCTATTTCTGAATTATTTCTCAAGGGATAGCTGGGTTAGAGGATGTCACTGCTCCTGGGGCCATGTCTGAGTGGCCCGGCTCACTGTGGCCTCCTCCCCCCTTCAAAAACCACCAGCAATTGTCAGAGATGGCACAAGCACAGCTGGGCCTGACTGTCACTCTCTTCAGGGGTACAGGAGGCTCAGCGCAGGTCCCATGGTACTTGCAGCCTCTCTTTGCAGACACTGGTTCCTCTGTCTGCTGGCCTCAGCCTAACACCAACCCCATTGCCCCCCAGGACCATCCAGGGGTGCTCTGCAGGTCCTGGGGTACCAGACCCAGGGGAGGGAATGTGTTCCTGCTCACACAATCTCCCTCCTAACTTCTGCACTGAGGTCCAATCAGTGCTTTTTCAGCTCAATGAACATTAGAAAAGATAAAAGCAAAAGAGAAATGGAGTGCTCCTGTCTCTCTATTACCCTCATCAACAAACAGCTACCAGCCCCAAGCACAGCCTTTATTGTTTTCTCCATTTCAAAAAGAGAAAACTAAAAGCAAAGTCCTTGTTAACCTTAGTATTTTCTGAAAAACCTTAGCTTATCTGGGTCTGACTCTTCAGGATGTTATTCTTAGTAGTTTTTCTCTCTCTCTGCTCTTTGTTTCTGGTTTCCATTCTCTATACATTTAGAAGTTCCCTGAACAAAAAATATACTGTATCCTTAGGGGATTTTTTCCTTTTTCTTTTATCAGAATTATTTATGATTTTATGACCACAACTTCCAACTGCCCTATCCTGGGATTGTTCGATTACCTTTCTGAAGTCTGTGCTAAGCTGCCACAGGCCTGAATTACATCTTTTGAGTACTCTTGCTTTTCAAACAGCAGAGGTAGCTTCTGATTTCTGCAAAGAGCCTAACATACACTGGATTTACCCTCTCACTTGAAAGAAGCAAGAAAATAAAACAAAATAGTTAAAATGTGTCAGTCGTTGTCAAGATACTGGACAGGAGGCAATGAAGGGCTGTGGCCCCTGAGGGGTCACAAGCAGAGGCCTGCAATGCCCGTCACTGCCTGGAGACTCCAGCCACGTGCAGGAGAGGCCAGGAGGGCCCTGGTGTTTGGAGCAGAGGACGCAGCTCCCAGAGACGTTCTAGAGGCCTGAACACTCTCACTGGGGCACCCAGCAGGGAAGTGGTGGCCTCACGCCTGTGAGAATGTGCTCCGAAGCCCCCCACCCACTTAGCACACACTCTTGGCTGTGGGTCACAGCTGGAAGACACAGGAGGAACCTGCCTCAGTGGCTCTAGACCCACCTAAGAAACCTAAAATCCAAAGTCGAACATTCGACCAGTTTCAAGTAACTTAACTATGTCCCAGAACAAAGCTCAAGAATATTTACAAGAGGACAAATATTTACCCAGGACCTCCCAGGTAGGATTCACAGTGTCTGACATCCAGTTAAAATAAAACAAAAATATATAAATATAATAAAACCCCCAGCACCCTCCTAGGTAGAATTCACAATGTCTGAAGTCCAGTTAAAACAAAAGTTACCAGACAGGTCAAAAAGCAGGAGACACAACCCATAGAGTTGTGTCTCATCAGACAAAACCTGGAGTTGATGCAGATGCTGTAATCAGCAAGTGGAGGCCATTAAAGCCATCGGTGCTTAACTGTGTCCCACAGGCTCCCAAGTGAAGTGAGGACGCATTAGAAAACGCATAGAAGACTCAACAGTAGAGGTGAGAGCAACAGCACAATTTGAAGAAGAAAAAGCTGGGAAATTCAAACCTGAGCCAATAAAAACCAGCTACAGTGAATCATAGTTTGAAAAAATAGGGGCGGCGCCTATGGCTCAGTGGGTAGGGCTCTGGTCCCCAGCCCCATATACCGAGGGTATGGGTTCAAACCCCAGCCAAACTGCAACAACAACAACAACAACAACAAGAAAAAAAAGAAAAAGAAAAAGAAAAAATAATTTTAAAAAATCAAAAAGAGCATCAGTGAGCTGTGGGGCAACTTCAAGCTGTCTGACACCCACAAAGTGGTGGTGGGGAAAAAACACACTGGAAGAAATAATAACAGGAAAATCTTCAAATTTGACAAAACCCTAAATTAACAGATTCAAGAAGCTCAAAGTACCCTAAGCACAAATAATAATAAAATAAAATACTGCCGATACATCAATAATCAAATTGCTGAAATCCAGTGATAAAGAAAAAATCTTAAAAGCAGCCATAACTGGGCATGGTGGCTAAATCAGTAATCTCAGCACTTTGGGAGGCCAAGGTAGGAGGATCACTTGAGGCCAGGAGTTCATAACCAGCCTGGGCAACATAATGAGAGGCTGTCTCTACAAAAGATAAAAAAGATTAGCCGGGTGTGGTGGCTCACGTCTGTGGTCGTGACATGGTGTGGACGTGGGAGGCTGAGGCAGGAGGATCCCTTGAGCCCAGGAGTTGGAGGCTGCAGAGAGCTGTGATGACGAGACTGTGCTACAGCCTGGGCGACAGGTCAAGACCCCATCTCTAAAACAAATGAACAAACAGCCATGAGAGAAAAAGGTCACACAGAAAAATAAGGATGTGGATGACAGCAGGCCCCTCATCGCAAACACGAAGGAAACGTGTGGGAAGCAACGTGTTTAAAGCACTGAAAGAAAGAAAAAAAAATCTACCTAGAATTCTATATGCAGTAAAAATACTGCATCGAAAATGAAAGCAAAACAAGGATGTTGTGGGCATTAAAAAGCTGAGAGGATGCATCATGAACTGATCAAAACACCCAGAGACGTGAGGAGAAGTGAGGCAAGGAGAAAGGACATGGTGCTGGGGGACAGTAAGTTCCCTAGAGAAAGAGGCGCAGCAGGGACGGAATGGCAGGAGCAAGCGAGGGCTTTTTTATGGCCTTTTAAAAAGACCAGTGATGGTTTAAACAAAATTAAAATACGGTTAAATCACATGTGCGAGCATGAGGAGTGAGAACATCAGGTTGCTCCAGGACACCCGCCAGGCAGCAAAGGCGCATCCACCAGGTGGGCAGGTGCTGGTGTCCAGCAGACAGCGGCACAGCCGAGGGCACCCGGGACGGACTCACACTAACAAAGGTGCAGAGTGGGCCCATGGGGAAAGGACAGCTTTCTCTACAGGCTGCACAGGAGCAACTGGACATCCACATGCAACAAAGAAAAGAGAGAGAAAGAGAGAATGTCCATTCACATGTCACCCACACACACAAAAACTAACTCGTAATAGATCACAGACCTAAAGTTAAAACCCAGAACAAAGAACAATCGTAAGAAATTTTCAGGCAATCACCACAAGCAGGGTCTACTAAACAAAACTGATGAACTGCACTTTATCAAAATTCAGTGACTTCTGCATTTTCAGACAGGCTTATAAAGCATTTATCTGATAAAGGACTTATATTCAGACTACAAAATAAATTCTCAAAACTCAAGAATAAGAAAATAAACCACCCAATAAAAAAACGAGCAAAAGATTTCAACAGACTCTGTATCAAAGAAGATACATGGATAGCAAATAACCTTATAAAAAGATGCTTAACATCATTAATCATCACAGAAATGAAAATTAAACAATGAAATACCATGACAAACCTACCGGGTGGCTAAAACCAAAAAGACTGACCATATTAGATGTTGAGGAGAATGTGGGGGAACCAGAGCTCCCATACACTGGAAGTGGGATACAGCTTCTCAGAATAAGCTGAGCATACACTCCAGTGCCATGACCCACGTCTTCTCCTAGATATCGAATCGAGAGACAGGAAGGACGAGATTTCGCAGCAGCTCTGCTGGCAACAACCCCAGGCTGGGCAAAGAACCAGCTATGACTTGTCCACACAAGGACACACTCGGGGGCAATGAGAAGGGCCTGTTGGTCGGCAGAGCCTTGCTGTCTGGAAACAGTACACAGTGTGGGCTCCTATCACACATTGACTAAAACATATCCGTGGTGAAAGAAGGCCACACACAGGGGCCGTGGGGTGAGGGCATGGAGCGGCAGGAGGAGGCCTCTGGAGGGGAAGGAAGCATCACCACCCTGCTGTGCTGGTGGTTTCTGGGGCTGAAACTCACATAGCTGTACCCTCTGAAACATGCAATCTGCCTGTTACACACTGATAAAGTGGTTAAATATTTGTTTCATCTTATAAATCACAAACTTGAAATTTAATCAGTTCTTCTATTTCATGGGAATAGCCACCAGAACTGACACCCACTGACCCTGGCCAGGCTGTGTGCTGCCCACCCGTGCACCCACCACCCACACTGGTGACAGCTGTATGAGGTAGAGACAACTACCTTCACCACACCAGTCATTGTGCCTGATGGCAGTGAGAGGCAGGAAGGCACAGCTGGGTCCGGCCCTCGTATCCTGCTTCCCTCCTGTCCTCACACACACTTCCTGTAGCTGTCCACCAACCCACAGCTCCTCACACCCATGGAAATGGACTCTGATGGGCCGAGGAGGCAGGAGGCAGCAACGGGACGGCAGCCTGCCAGCCCTAGAAGCCCTGCACTCAGGCTGACTGTGTGGCCCCAGGACCAGTCATCCCCAGCAGTGTCCTGTGTGCCCAGAGGGAGGCAGGGCCATGCCAGTCCCAAACCTCCAGACAGAGTGGCCTCCCCCCACCTGCAATGTCTCACAGCACTCTTTCCAAAGTCATTTTTTGTGTGCCAAACCTTTCTATCAATTTAATGAGTACACTGGTGGCTGGACTCTCCCTTTACAGCTTCCAGAGACTCTGTACAAGTGGACACAGCTCTCCAGGCCGTGCCATGTCAAGTCTGTCCTAAAAGGCAAACGCAGACTGCTGCCAGCACAGAGTCCCAACAGACTCCCCCTAACTTCTCAAATTCACAACAATCTCCAGGCTGAACCCCTCTGCAGTCCCACTGTTTCTGTAGGTGCCTAAAGACCTTCCAGAGTCACCTGCTGCTGCTCCCCTGCCCACTGGGCTGAAGGGAGCCACCCAGAAGGACCAGCGAGGCCTTCTACCCAGACTCCAAACTATGGTAGAGCTGGTGGTGACCAAGGCCCACGCACAAGGCCACAAGCCCCCACCTGCCCAGGTCCTCATCACACACACCCCCATCAGCAGGAGGGAGCAGGCACCCTCTGAGCGCAGATCCTACACGAGGGGCCACGTTTGCCAGGGCCTCACACCCCACTGAACCCACCGCAGAGTGATCACAGGAAACTGCCCCAGGCTGGCGAGTCGCCCATTGGGCGAGGTCGCAGGCACACCAGGTGTGTAGGCTCTGCTTTTGAAGAAAAGGAAACTTGCGGAGAAGGCTGCCCCAAGCAGCCCGGCACCCGTCCTCTGGCCGGATGCTGCTCCCCGGTCCGTGACTTGAGGAGCAAGACTCACGTTGTCCCGGATGTTAATGTCCGAGCCCTTGGACAGCAGCAGCTTCACAAGGTCCACATGCTTATATTCGGTGGCCCAAATCATGGGTGTCCAGCCCCCGTCATCCTAATTTCAAAAGAAGAAAATAAAACTCTGGTACCGAGACTAGAGACGAGCAACCCAGAGGAATCTAAGTACCCCTCCCCGCACTCAGCTCCCTGGGGACCTGCGGGACAGCCTAGGACATGGGAGCCAGGCCTCAGCATGCTGCCCTGCACTTCAGTGAGTGCAGGACAAAGGCAGAACCAGGACCTGGTGTGACCGCACACCGTTGCCCCCTTCCCCTGGGTGGAGCTGAACAGCTGGTCCCTGCCCCAGCCCACACCAACACAGCTGAGAACCTCGGACCAGCAACATGAGAAAAAGAACAGAAAAACCTGTGCGCTGAGGCCAGACCCAGGGCACCAGCAGCGTGTCAGGGGACCATGAAAGGCCAAGGCTCTGCGAGTCCTGGTCCTGACGACAGATTGCAAACCTGAGAGGCAGCCTTAGATAGCAGCCGAGACCTGCTGACTGGCGGGGATACCCAGACCCAGAGGCTGATGGTCCTGCCTCTGGCCATGGGCATTCCCACCACTCCGCCTGAGGCCCCCGAAGTCCTAAAGAATTTTATTCAAGCCAGAAGAAAGGTGACTTTTCAGGACCCAGGTGTCACGATGCCAGTCCCTGGTCTGGAGACAGAGGGCCCAGCCCTCTCCCCAATACCTCTGGAAGATCTTTCCTCACCCCACAAGCCCACACGTCTCTGGCAGACACACCAGCCCAACCTCCCCTGAGGTGCTGGGGACAAAGTGCTGCCAGCCAGAGCCAGGCCCTAGGGGACGGCACAGCAACCCAACTAAGTGGGCATAAAAGGTAACCGTCAGGGAATGCTGTAGGTGGAGACAACAGGGAGGTCCCACGCACAGTTTGTTTGGCGGACGGGAGGCTATGCATGTGGGAGACAGCACAGGAAATGGTTTGATGGGATGTCACTGAGGCCAAGCCAACTGGGAGCTGGTGTAAACACCTAGGTGGGTGAAGCCTGAGCGAGGCGACACCACAGAGCCCCACCACAGGAGAGTACGTGTGGAGACAGAGACCAGGCCCCGAGTCAAGAGCTCCTAGGAAGGACATCCCACGTGTGCTGAGCAGCCCTGGCCCCTATCCTCCTTTGGGCTCCATAGTCGGTCATGTGTGCCACAGATCTATCTCCAGGTGCCTGCCACATGCCAGGCACTGATGAGGCAGCACAGATCGCAGTGTGAGCAAAACAGACCTAGACCCTGCCCTATAGCTCTGGCAGCAGGGCATGATAAACACACACGCAGGGGGGCAGTGGCTGTGCTTGGGGTCAGATGAGGCAGAGAAGGAAGATGGTGCCCAGTAGGGACAACGGGGGAACAGGGGCTGTGGGGGAACGTGTGGTGCCATCTAGACACAGACCTGGCACAGCCTAGGCAGATATGGAGGGGAGCATCCAGACATTGAAGTCTCCTGGGGCCTTGAAAGCCCCGTAAGAGCTGAGTGAACTCATGAAGTGAAGTGGAGGCTGTGCGGAGGAGGCAAGTGGGCTGGCTACAGAAGGGGACAGCAGCTTGCTCAGCTGGCTGAGGTAGTGGGTGAGGCAGGCACGCCCTTACCTGGCAGTTGACATCCATCTGTCCATTTGAAAGCAGATATTGGACGACATCATAGTGGCCTTTCTTGGCAGCCAAGTGCAGACATGTGGAGCCTTCCGCATCCTGCAACATGGAGACCCTTTAGGCTCTAAAACTCACACTTCGACACTGGTGTGCAGCCCGAGTGCAGGACCCAGAGAACTCTGCTCCCTGCCACGGGACACACCGTCACTGTCCTTGTGCAGTGACAGGAGATGCAGAACAAGAAGGGTGGGGGTGTCCCCCACAAGGCCACCCAGCTCCCTGCCACTCCTGCTGGGCCCTTTTGAGCTTACAGCTACATGGCATGTTTACAACAGTGCCAATAATTCAGTAAGAGCTGCCCACACACTGCAGACTTCTAAACAATGTGACAGTCAGGGGACAGAGGGGTACCCTGCACCCCACAGACCACACACAGCAACCTGCCTGTTTCCCACCAAATTCCCAGGACATTACAGACTGCATTCATCAAGCATCTCAAAGCCAGAAAAATCCCACTCAGGGGAGCTCAGACCCAGGGAGCTCCGGTGAGGTCTGGAGAGCCAGGGTCACCTGCCCATGTGCCAACCCATGTGGCACCGTTAGGCAACCCTGTACTGGTCAAGAGGACCCTAGCAGACATGCAACCCCCACTTTCTCCCTAGGGGTTTCCCTTCTTTACTTGCCTCCCTAGCCCTGTCTCCGTGCGGATTCCGTGCTGACCTGTTTATTACATTTCTCTCCTTGTTTCTATTGTCAGTGCAGCAACCCTAGCTCCTAATAAACATAATAACCCTATTCCTAATTGCACTGGTATTGACCAGGACACCCTTTCTCAAGGAAAGCCTGCACCCTGATCCCCACATTATTGGTGTTCAGCCTCATAGTTGTATTAAATATATAAAATGACAGCTGCGGGTAGCAGTCAGCCTCACTCTCAAGTTCCTCAGTCACGGGATGCACAGCCGAGCTGTCCTGGACAGGGCAGAGAAGGTAGAGGTATATGGGGCTGGGGCAGAGGCATGTGGGGTAGGACAGAGGCAGGCGCCCAGTGTGGCCAGTGACAAAAGCCAAGCACAAAGTAGGTACCTCAGCAGATGCCAGGCAAGTAGAAGGCAGAGAACAAGGAGGACCATAAGGGTCTTGGGGGGAGAGGGGTGCAGTGGGAACAGTGTGGAGATCTCACAGGAGCCACGGAAACACCCACACGGTGCCCCAGTGCCCAGAGAAAAAGCTGAGAACATCTTCCCTTACTTATTGGCCCAGAAAGCGTCACCATTCTAGACTTGTAATTCATCATCCTAAGGCAGTGATTCTCAACCTTCCTAATGCCACCACCCTTTAATATAGTTCCTCATGTTGTGGTGACCCCCAACCATAAAATTATTTTCATTGCTACTTCATAACTGTAATTTTGCTACTGTTATAAATTGTAATGTAAGTATCTGATAATGCAGGATGTATTTTCATTGTTACAAAAGGGTGGCAACTAATGCATCTTGATACACATATGCTAAGTATGTCCATAAACAATGCTTGTACAGGCTCGGCACTCATAGCACAGTACGCCAGCCACATGTACCAAGGGTGGTGGGTTCAAATCGGGCCAGGGACAGCTAAACAACAATGACAACTGCTACCAAAAAAAAAAAAAAAAAGTAGCCGGGTGTTGTGACGGGCACCTATAATCCCAGCTACTTGGGAGGCTGAGGCAAGAGAATTGCTTAAGCCCAAGAGTTTGAGGTTGCCGTGAGCTGTAATGTCACAGCACTCTACCCAGGGTGACAGCTTGAGATTTTTGCTAAGAATGAAGCACCCAGCATGTCAATGTTTTCCTGGTTACGTGTATAAGAGTTGACAGTGGACATCTCTTGAGAACTGCATTTTAGGTGATACACATTTCCAGCATGACTGGCAGTGACCCACAGCTCCTGGGTCAACAAGCAACACAGAGCATCGATGCCAAGTGTCTCTGACACAAATTTCATACAATTTGATGACTACCAAATGGTATCTCTGGTAAACTTATTTTCAAAAAGCCGAGGACTTTTTTCCTTGTTATTGGTCACTTCCATTCCTCTTCTATGAACTGCTTGTTATGTTCTTTGCCCAGTTTTCTTTTGGGTTTTATCTTAATAGTAGTTATTTTTGGAAGTGAATCTTTTGCCAGCATGTTCCAAGACCTTTTCCCAGTCTGTAGACTGCCTTCGCATGTATTCTAGATCTTTTCTTGACTAGAATTCTTAAGTTGTAATGCACTTAAGTTTATCATTTTTTGCATTTATGTCTTAAGAATCCTTCCTTATACCAAAATCACAAAGATAACATTCTATTGCTTTCTAAAGTTTTGCAATTGCCTCTTACAACTGATTCTTATGCTCACCATCTGCACAGTATAGGCATCAGAGCTGCACGCACACAAATAATGCCCGACTAACACGTTACAGGTAGTAAACGTGCCTGTTCCAACTTATGCACAAATTCAAATTAAAAGCACTCCTATGGGACCTCTCTCACTTATGACCTGGGGACTGCCTGGACATGTTTTCCATCCTTGCTTTTGCCACATCTTTGCCTTCAGGAGGTCAGGGCTGACCCTTGTTTGTTACCCAGTCCGACAAATCCCTGCCTCTTCAGCAAGGACTCTTGTCTGTACATCAGTGTTATCACTGACAGTTTTGTTTAAATCACTTAGCTATTTGTTTCTGTTTTATTTCACCTTTTCTGCATTTCAGCTGCACAAATTATTTTTCAGTATTTCATTATAAGTCTCCTATTAGCTTGTTTTTCTACAAAGCTTTATCTTTACATTAGCTCTTGTTTATATCAGCCTATGGTAAAGTTGTTTCCTTACATATCATTCCACTAAAAGTTGCCATTATGTAGAACCTGACGTTAAGTGAGGATTTACTATACTCCTGAATTTGTGTACATTCCACCTTATAATTATTTTTGCTTTGAATGATCTCTTGTCCTTTAGAAATTCATAGGGAAATGCTTGCACATTGGCCATTTCTGGTTCTTCTCCTTCATTCCCAAGGGCTGCACTTTCCTTCTGAAGCCTCGGTTGGTATCCTCTTTAGCGCAAATCTGCTAATGAATCTTACCTGCTTTTGTTTTAACCCAATCACATTTTATTTCACTCTTATTTTTTGAAAAAGATTCTTACTGGACGTAGGACTCTGGGTTCACTTTTCCTTTTAGGTTTTTTCTTTCTCCACAATAAAAAAGTAATTCCACTGTCTCATGGGCCCCATCACTTCAGATGGGGAATCAGTAACGTTTTATAACTCATTTGTCTATATATGTAATATGCTATTTTTCTCTGGCTATTTTAAGGTTTTCTCTTTATTGTTGGTTTTCAATAAACAGTTTAAGCACGATGTACTTGGTATTCCTTTTTATTTATCTTGTTTTGGGTTTATCAAGTTTCTTAAACTTCTGGGTTGGCTTTTTCCTCCAAATTTGGGAAATCTATGACTATTATGTCTTCGGTACATTTATTTTTATACTTGGTTTTCTCTCTCCTGTGTTTCTGGGACTCTCAGTGCAGAGTGAACAGTCTGAGATCGTGCTACATTCCACTTAGCACATCAAGTTTTACGGGTCATTTTTCCTTTCCACCCTGACCCTTTTGCCCACAGTGTCTGCCTATTATTCAGCTAGTCCATGAATTTCCCACCACAAACATCTGCCTCCTCCAGTGCCCCTGCCAACCCAGAAGCTTTGCCCCAGGTCTCTGCCTACAAGTTCCAGTGACTTCAGGAAAGCCCTGAACTGCTCCAGCCTCTTGTCTCCTCCAGGAGCTGTGCCTGGGCACCAGCTCTGAGGGGAGGTTTAGAGACTGTGTCCTGGCAGAAAACTGGGCAGGTGTGGAAGCTCTCTCATCCAACATGATGCCAAGGTTTACTAATAGTTACCAATAGTTGTTTATAGAAGATTAAAGGCTGTCACATCTCAAAAGCCACCATAATCAACATAAAGAACTAAATACACAAGTCGAAAAACCATTCATAACACGTGAATAACTATGAACAGAAAATGTGGACTTTAACAAAGCAAATTAAATAGTAAAAAAGAACACCTCAAAACTTCTGCATCAAAAAACTGTAATAATAGCACTGATAGGTTAGAGAGACAGTGCTCAGACACCACTGCAGCAATCTAGAAAGCTTTTTATACCAAAGCTTCAGAAGTGTTTGTATGTTTGGATCCACCAATCCTACACCCAGAAATCTGTCCTCAAAAAGCCAAATATATGTAAAATTTTAGCTATAAAAATGTTTAGTGAAGCACTGTCTATGACAAAAATTGAATATGAGATAAACATCAATAAGCAAAACTGACCAAAAGCGTAAGTCATGTGGGAGGCAGCGGCTGGGCCCTCACTCAGGGTGAAGTGAGGTCAGGGTGTCTACATGACCACTCCTGCATGGGGATTCAGGAGAGCAGGCAGACTGAGACCTTTAGATTTGTAGTCAGTAGTCTGAATTAGGGAAATTATGGTAGCTCAAAGGGACAGACCGTGTTTCCCATTCTCTCCTCCCTGTATGTAGTCTGGATGCTCCAGAGGCTCCACTGCCCTACGACCCTGTTCACCCATCTGCTGCCCTTCACCCAGCCTTCCTGGGGGCTTTGAGCTCCCCTTTCTGTTAGCTGTGCACCCTTACACGTTTGCTCTGTTGTTGTACTCAATAAAAACCCCTATGGGAAGGTCCTAAGCGGCCAGCAGGCACAAAACACTGATGCCTCCTCAGATTCTCAGGCTACTATGCACTAAATTTATATGAAAGTCTCTTGTTTTCTCTGGCACCATCTTCCGTCGGCCACTGTGTCAGGCTGGGGTCCCCAGGGAACCCCAACAATTGACGCCCTAACGGGGACTGAAAAGGCCAACTCCCAGGAGATGATGTGATCTCACAGGGGCTTAGGAGGACAGGGGAGCAGACTGGGCACTCAGTTCTCAGTGCAGAGAGAGCAGCAGGCGCGGGCTGTGAGGCTGTGAGTGCGGCTCTGAATGTAGTAGCTGTGGGAGGGATGAAGTTTTCTTTCAACACCTGTAACTTTTTTTCCCTTTGTTCTGCCTTGTTACTTTCGTTTTAGCTCCTTAACTCCCTTATTTGTTGTTCCCATCCCACTCCTGTGTTCCACCAAGCACATTATTCAATTTGGCTGGGGAGCCAGCCAGGATGAGGTGTTCACTTTTGTTTTCAATGCTTTCTATTTACTGTATGCCCTGCTGAGGGTTAAGCTTGTTGGACTTTCTCATCTACATTCTTCCTGCCTTAACGGCTTCACTTTCCAAATAAAGTGTTTCTTTTAACTCTCTCCTTTCCAATTTAGATCTTGACACCAGAGAGGGACAATCTATCCTGGCTGTGTACTTCATCTCCCAGTTGGTCTGTGATATTTAGCATAAATTCAAAAAGCTTGTAAAGGAGAATTCTAAACCTGGGGCTTCAATGAGCTTTGATAACCAGATGGTTATAAAGAGAAGGGAAAGAGGAGACAGGGCTGGCAGCAGACCTCAGGAGCAGAAAGAAAACTTTTCAAATGTGGCTAAGTCTATGATAGGAATTTTTCAGAAATGAAGATCTAGAGGCTCAGATAAGAAGATGTCAAGAACGAGCCTGGTTCTGGGGGCTGCTCCCTGCTTCCTTTGCAGCCAGATGGGTCTCTGGAGAGAAATGTGCCAGGGAGCAGATTTCCCATCCGGAACGGCAGAGCTCCCCTGAGCCGGCATCTTCCACACCTAGGGACCCTCTGGGACTACTTCAGTCAGACAGACAGCCTCAGAACAAGCTCAACTTTGTCAATGGAAAGGCTGAGCCTCTCTGTTACAGGTAAACAAACTGATGTTAGTAATACCAGGGCCACTTCCTCTGCTCTCCCTAAACTTTAGGACCTCTGTTTTTCTCTCCTATCTACATCTCTGAAATAGAAAGGAAAATACAACCCCCTGTATATTCCACAGCTTCTCTGCCACTGGGAGACCAAGACTAGTTACCCCACCCCACTGTTTGAATGGACTCTTCAGGTTAAATTAAACACCTTTGAAGTCCTTTAATATCCCAAGCTTCCTTTTCCCAAATTCTTGGAGAAGCTTAACTGACACTTTGTATCCAACCTTCTTTTTCCTTTTTTTCTAAATTGGAAGTTAAAATGAAAAGAACCACTAAGTAGGAGAAAGAAAAATATGCAGAAAAACATGGATATGAAGATGTACTTTTAGTAAAAAAGGATAAAAGAGAAGAAAATAATTTTGTATAGAAAGAGTGTTGTGTGAAACTTTTCATCCTAAAGTAATGGGTGATTCCAGAAAGAAAATTTAAAACAAAAACAAAAGGATTTTAAAATGTCAAAAGTCTGTCCATGTGAAGTCATGAAGGTTTGCAAAGGGAAACTTAAAAAGAATTTTGTGCATGATTAAATTAGTTATAATAAAAAGGAAATGTCTAATTAAAACATTTTGTTTTCAACTTATAAGACTTATATTTGAAGCCTCCTACATTTCTATTCTTAACAAATGATGTTTAAAGTAAAAGAAAAATGCATTAGAAGTTCAGAGCTCAAAAAAGTCAATCTACCACTATAGAGTTAAAACGCAAAATTTATTAAACTGTTTCTCTGTCTCTTCATATTTTTACCTGCTAAGAACTGTAGTTGCTATGTTACCCATGTTCTCAAGATAAGGTACCAGCACTCAGAGGACTCAAGGTCAATTACTCATTTGGAACTGAAAAAAAAAGGGGGGGGAATCCACTTTACTTTTTTAAAACATAGCTGCTTTTCTTTCTTAAATTGACACTGCTCTGTTTGGTTCTTACAGTAACTGAGCATATTCTTAAAGGGCTTCTTTTGATTTATATTGTATTACAGAACATAATTTCTTCTCTTCCATTTGTACTAGAAAAGTGGTCAAGAAAAAAGTGTCAAATATTGACCAGTTCTAATTTTCAGATCCTGTATTTTCAATTGCATAACAAAATTTATTTCTTCCCACGTAGAAGGGTAGGAAGAAATAACCTTTACTCAACTGCAAGGGGGGCCTTGAGCTCCCCGCTCTTTCATCTTTAACTGTTATGCATTCTTGCAGATTTACTCTAGTACTGTGCTCAATAAAAAAACCCTGAGAAGAATATGTGTTTACTTTTATTTTCAATGCTTTCCTTTTATTGTATGCCCTGCTGAGGTTTAAGCTTATTGGACTTTCTTTTTTTTTTTTTTTTTTTTCCTTGCTGGACTTTCTGATCTACATTCTTCCTGTTCTTATCGGCTTCACTTTCCAGTAAGGTCTTTTAGTTAAAAGGCCCCCTTCCCAATTTAGATCCTGACACCAGGGAGGGATGATCTATCCTGGCCATGCACTTCATCTCCCAGTCAGCCTCTAATACAGGGTGGCCATGAAGTTTGAACTTTATGGCCACCCTGTATTTGGCATAAACTCCAAAAGCTTGTAAAAGAGCCCCAGACTCCACAAATGGAATTCCAAATGTAACCTCCATTAGTCTTTGATCAAATGGAGACAGAGAAGGGAGCAAGGAGATGGGACCAGCAGCAGGCCCAGGAAGCAGAAAGAAGCTTTTCAAGTGGTGGCTGACACTGTGATAGGGACTTTTCAGAGACAGAGGTACCTTGGAGGCTCAGATGAGACGACATCAAGAATGCGCCCTGCTCTGGGGGCTGCACCCTGCTTCTTCTGCAGCCACTGGGTCTCTGGAGAGAAATGCACCAGGGAAGAGAGCTCATGCCCAGAACTGGTGGAGCCCCCCCTGAGCCAGCATTCTCCACACCCAGCTTCTTCAGTTAGACAGACAAGCCCTGTTTTAAAGGAGTTAGTGTTTATTCTAAAGATTTTGTTTAAACAGTGAGGAAGGGCAATTCGATTTCATCTCCTACTGGCAGAAATGCTGTAGAATACATAAATTAAAAAGGAAGACGTGGGAAGCTCTGTATGAAAGTCTTGTGTTTTCTCTGGTACTGTGTCCCATCAGCCACTGTCTCAAGTTGGAGTCCCCAGGGAACCCCGGCAAATTTTAACATAAAATAACAATGTAGCCATTTGAATAATGTTGTGGAATAATATTTAATAACAAAAAAATGGAAATTTAATTTGGTATGAAAAGGAGCTGATAAATTAGTATAAAGAGCAGGATCCCGTTTTTGTTTAAAATCATGTATACTGATATGAAAGACTGTAAGAATTTTCTTTTTACATTTTTTATTGTGGTGATATATAACTTAAAATTTTCCATTTTAACTATTTTTAAGTGTACAATTCAGTGGCATTAATTACATTTGCAATGTTGTGCAACATCGCCACTATTTCCCAAACTTTTTTATTACTCCAAATGCTAACTCTGTATCCATAAAGCAATAACATGCCCTCTCCGCCCCTAGTAACCTCTGATCTACCTTCTGCCTCTATAAATATGACAAGGCCAGGCACCTCCTGTTAAGTGGGGCCACTTACAGCATCTGTCCATGTGTATGGATTCTTCACTCAGCATAATGTCCTCAAGGTCCAACCAGGCTGCACATGTGTCAGAAGATCATTACTTTTTGTTGCTGAAAATTATCCCACTGTATGGACAGACCACATCTGTTCACCCTTTCATTGTGAGTAGACACTTTCTAGCTGCCGTGAACACCACCAGACTAATATCTGCTTGTATCCCTGCTCTCACGTGCCTGGGTCTGTGCCAAGGACTGACAGTACCAGATGCTGCGGGCTGTTCCCCACAGCCGCAGCACCTCACACTCCCATCCGCAGTGTGCGAGGGCTGCAGTTCCTCCCCATCCTCACCAGCACACCCTGTCCAGTGTCTGGGAAGCAGCTGTCCTCAAGGGTGAGAGGCCCTCACCGTGGCAGTAACGTGCGCCCTCGTGTAGTGGTGCTGAGTGCCAGTTGTACTGCCTGGCTGCCGGGTCTCTTCTCTGGAGAAACGTCCAATCCAAACCCTTGGCCCACTTTTAATTGGACTGTTTGAGTTTTTTGTTGTTGAATTGTAAAAATATATTCTGGATAAGAAACCCTTACCAGATGTAGGATCTGCAAACATATTTTCCCATTCTGGGGGTTTTGTTTTTACTCTCTTCACAGCATCCTTGGATGCAAAAAAGGTTTTAATTGTGATAAAGTGTGTATTTTTTCATTGTGCTTTTGGAATCATATTCAAGAAATCATTGTCAAATCCAATCACATGAAACTCTTCCCCCAACTTTCTTCTAAAAATTTCATTTTTTCAGCTCTTAAATATAGGTGTTCGATCCATTTTCCATTAAGTTTTTAACATGGTGTTAAAGGTCTAACCTCCTTATTTTGCATATGTCCATCCAGTTTTCCCAGCACTGCTTGTTGAAAATACTTGTCTTTTTCCCCCATCGAAAGGGCTTTTTGCCTTGCCAAAACTCAACTGACCACATATGCAAGGGCTTATACCTGGAAGTTTTACTTTATTCCATTTCTGTTTATGTCAGTACCATACTATTTTCATTACTATAGCTGAATATACTAAGTTTTGAAATAAGGATGTGTGGGTTCTCCATCTTTGCTCTTCTTTTTAAAAATTATTTGACTAGTCCCTTGAGATTCGATAGGAACTTTAGGGCCAGGTACGGTGGCTCGCATCTGCAATCTTGGCACTCTGGGAGGCCGAGGTGGGAGGATCCCTTGAGTGTAGGAGTTTGAGACCAGCTTAAGCAAGGGGGAGACCCCATCTCTACTAAAAATAGAAAAAACTAGCTGTGTGTTGTGGCGGGTACCTGTAGTCCCAGGTACTCAGGAGGCTGAGGCAGGGGAATCACTTGAGCCCAGGAGTTAGATGTTGCTGTAAGGCCATGGCACTCTAGCCTGGGCATGAGTTAGCAGCAAAGTTTGATGTTACTGTTTCAACAGAATCATTACTGTGACCATTTGAAACAAATCAGTAACCTAAAGAACCTGGATAGATGCCTCTTGCATGAATTAAACAAGTGTTAAGAGACATGGTCTGGAAGCTTGCCTTTCTTTGCTGTCACAACCATTTCTATACCACATTGTCACCTGTGATAAAAAATGGACTCTTTTTGACAACTGCCAGCATTCAGCATGATGACTGGATAAAGACAGAGTTCCAAAACATATTCTAAAACCAAGTAGTCCTCAAAAAAGCTAACAGTGTCTGTCTAGTGGTCCAGTGCTGTTATTTACCCACACAGCTTCATGAAACCTTGTCAGTTACAGCAGGTGTCTACTACAACCTGCTGGATGATGAGTGAGGATGATTAAGCAGCTGAGATTGGTCAAGGTTGATCTTACAAGACAACACTCAACCACATGTTGGACAAACAACACTACTCAAACTACAAGGCTGGACCTGGAAACCACTGTCCACCATATCCACCAGAACTTGCCCCAAATGACCACCACTTCTTCTGGGCTGTGGACCACTTAATGCAAGGAAAAATACTCAACTCTCAACAAGCTGTGGAAATCACCTTTTGCAATTCATCACTACTCACTCTTCAGGCTTCTTCCCTGTGGCGTGAACCAGATACCCTTAAGATGGCAAAACCGGGTTCATAGTTTAGGCACGTACTTTGAGTAACTGTACTGCTTTGGGCTTAACATGTAATAAACTAAACTTCTCATCTGAAATTGTACATTTCCGATCTAATGACCTAATATTCAGGTCCTCTTAATTCCTTACAGCAATGTTCTATATACTTTTTGGTGTTAAGAGTCTTTAGCATTCTTGGTTAAACTTATTCCTATGTCATTTTACTATCTTTAATGCTATTCTAAATGGAACTGCCTTCTTCATTTCTCTGTTGAATAGGTCACTGCAGGTATACAACTGATTTTTGCGTTTTGTATCTGCTACTTTGCTGAATTAGTTAGCTAACAATATTTCTGTGGATTCATAACGGTTGTATACACTAAGATCAGGTCACCCCTGAACAGAGACGTTTCACTTCCTCCTTTCTGATCCGAATGCCTTTTATCTCTTCCTCTTGCCTGATTTCTCTGGGTGAAAGACAGAAGGGCGACAGAAGGAAGAAGTGATAGGAAAGCACAGAAAACCTCTCACTGCCCTACTGCCCTGCTGCCCTGCTCCTGCCAGCACTGTGGATCCAGTGCTCACCTGTGTTTTTCACTAATAAACAAGATGACCAAGTAGGCAAGGAAACTATCGTGGACATGGTCACTGTGCAGAGGCAGCATTGAGCTGCCCCTGCTCCCCCTCTGAGAAACCTGAACACATAGGACTGTGGTTCTGATAGGTGCCTACCTTAGGGTCCACCTGCGCCCCAGCCTTGATAAGGTACTTCACTGCGTCCAGATGGTTGTTCTCTGCTGCCTCCATCAATGGGGTTCTCTGGTCCTCCGAGCAGGTGTCAATATTGGCGCCCGCCTGGTAAAACAACAGTTGAAGTGTGTGTGGGGGGGGGGGGAGGGGCCGGCCAGCCACTACAGCCTCCCACCCTATGATGACAGGAGCTCATGCTTCCACTTTCCAAAGAACTACATTAAAATTGTTTCACTTATCAACTATGTCTGGATGTTCTAAAAACGTATAGAAAAACATAATTATTCTATTACAATCAAGGTTCTAGTTTAAGCAGAGCATTTTTGCTAGACCTCACTTCCCTTCTCGACTGATTTGACAGGGATGTCCACGTGCAGCAGTGTGGACTGATTTGACAGGGTGGGAAGGGCACAATCACCTTCCATAGCAAGCAGAATGAGGGTGGGAGCCTGGGGTGCCAGCCTGGCCCATCAGCTCTGCTGCCTCCTTGTTTAACTGCTTCAGTGTCTGCCGAAATACACAGAACAAAAACAAATTTCTGGGGCCGGGCATGGTGGCTCACGCCTACAATCTCAGCACTCTGGGAGGCCGAGGCGGGTAGATTGGTTGAGCTCAGGAGTTCAGGACAAGCCTGAGCAAAAGCGAGACCCCATCTCTACTAAAAATAGAAAAACTGAGGCAGGAGGATCATTTGAATCCAAGTTGGAGGTTGCTGTGAGCTCTGATGCTGCGGCACTCTACCCAGGGCAACAGCTTGAAACTCTGTCTCAAAAAAAAAAACAACCCTAATTTCTGATAGTATGCACTTTGGAACAATTCCAACTTTTCCAATAAAGTGAAAACCTTGAAAGACTAATGAACTAGCAGGTGCACATAGGTAAATCTTTGTTGGTTTGAAACTTAGGAAACCCTCAACTTCAAAATTGGTTGTGCACCAAAAGCAAATCAGCTGTTTGGCAATTGCAAAACCTCTTCTCTAGAGGTTTTGGGGAAAGATGTCTAACTTTGTACACTAAATAAGAGCTAATGTTTAGTTTATTAAAAAACACTACCAAAAGAAATTAGAAATAGCATTGATTTTACTATTGGCATTTAAAAAACAAAAGTAGCACAATTAAGTAAGGAATTTCTAAAAAGATCTAGAGTGGGCTTGGTGTCTGTAGATCGTTAAGGCACCAGCAACATGCACCGGGGCTGGTGGGTTCAAATCTGGCCAGGGCCTGCTGAACAATAAAAAAAAACAGCCAGACATTGTGGTGGGCACCTCTAGTCCCAGCTAATGGGAGGCTGAGGCAACAGAATGAATTAAGCCCAAGAGTTTGACGTTATTGTGAGCTGTTATACCATGGCAGTCTACCAAGGGCAACATAGTGAGACTCTGTCTCCAAAAAAAAAAAAAAAATCTAGAGTGTTGTATATACGGGAGACCAGGTATAATTCACAAAGTCTAAAAAGCGGGTTACGGTTCTCGGGGGACTGGCAGTGGCTCACATCTATAATTCTAGTGCTTGAGACCAAGGTGGGAGTTTGAGACCAGCCTGAGCAAGAGCGAGACTGTCTCTAACTAAAAACAGAAACATTCCCTGGACATGGTGGTGTGCACCTGAAGTCCTAGCTATTTGGGAGGCTGAGGCTTGAGTCCAGGAATTTGATGTTACTGTGCATAATGTTCTGGGTGACAGAGTGAGACCCTGTCTCTAAAATGAGAAAAGAAAATGCTTCTTGGGGGCTCTGCAAGGGACGGAGCTGTGCTTCACAGCAGAGAACTGGACATGGGGTTAGGGTATGGGGAAAGTGGATACAAAGTTTATCTCAAGCATAAAAGTTCAAAGCCAAGGTGCTCACCTTCCACCAGCCCAGCCTCCTGGGGGGTGGCCCTTGAAACTCAACGGGCCCGAAGCCTGCTCTGGGATCCAGATGCCTTCTTCCAGGGGTGCCCCCAACAAAAGCAGCTAGGACATGTGGGTCAGCCACACTCGGGACCTGGCTGTCCCCACCCCCAGCTGGCTGCTCTTCTGGCACAACCTGTGAGGCTCCTGCAGCAGGGTGGCTGTTCCGTCCCACCTACCAGCTCACTGATGGGAACCAAGGTCAGGAGAGTGTCTACGGCCATAGCAGCCACGAAACACCAGGCACCAGCCTTGCTGGGAGTCCAAGTGTTTACTGGACTACTCCACAGGTGGTGTGGCCCAGCTGCCACTCGGGCCTGTGCCTCAGCACTGGAGGCAGGGATGTAGAAGCAGGGAGCAGGGCTCAGCCTGGAACAGCCCTTCATGGGGCCATCGCCCACACATCAGCCCTCCCTTCCCCTCCTTCCTTGCTCCAGTCTGGGGGAGGAAAGCCTGATGGGGGTCCAGTCCAGCTCTTTCCCAACCTTCTGGGAAGGAGGCAGTACCTTTTGGGGGAAAGGGGTCAGGGAATAAAGACTGGACCCTACATGGTCTTGGTAGGAAAAGATAAACAGCGAAGGAATTCACAACGTTTTTCAAAAGCTGAGAGATGAAGAAGCACCCAGATAAAAACGTAAGGGTCCGTGGTGCCTTCTCAGACCAAGAGGCAGTCTCACTTGCGCTCCCAGAGCTAACTCAGGAGGGTGGGAAAACATTACCTGAGCCTGTGGGGAGAAGCCAGGGCTGAGGTGGCTGGTAGACAGGGCAGCCCTGGCACTGAGGATGTCACAGGACAGACCCCCATCCCGTCCCCAGTCCAGGAGCTCCACCACTATCATCCCCAGTGCTATCAAAGGCTGAAGCTGCCCTGGGTTGGCTATCAGGGAAGAGTTTTCTGGGATGAGGGTTATGTTCCATGTATCCACAGGGCTGTGGCCCCCGAGGGAGCACCCCCTTCCTCTAACTGTGTTCCTTTGAACTTCACATAGGCACACATAGCAGGGCCTGTGCTGCAGTGGGACAGGGACCCCAGCCCAGCTGGGTCAGGAGACACTCAAACAAAACAAGAGCTCTGGTTCCACCAAGACCCTCCAGTGAAAACTAGTGCAGGTGGGATACAGACACACAGCTCTAAGAGGTGGCCTCATGCCGTTGGGCCTGAGAGAGCCAACAGCGTGGCCTGCTCACACCAGCCTCAGGTCTCACTGGCTGAGTATGCCCAGAGACTGCCCAATACCTCCCCCAAACTGGAAATAAAGCCGTCCTATCTCTTTTCCTGTACAGTTATAGGAAAACTGCTCAGGTGGTGAGAGAAGAAAAATACACAAAACTAAAAACCCTCTAAGATCAGCAACAGTAAGCTATGCAGCCCAAGCAGCATCAGAACATCAGGCTGAGAAGTCAACTCAGAGATGCAAGTGCTGGGCCGATGCTGTGCAGAGGGACACAACGGCTTCCGGCATACACAGGGCCCTGCAGACAGATGGCTTACTTCACAATACTTTTAAGACTCACAAGGAGTTATAAAAATAGACTAAGAAGCTCCGGGAAGACTCCATCTGAAACAACCACAGTGCACAGTAGTCAGGGGAGTGGTGCTGAGACCATGGGCCAGGCCACAGGGCACACCCAGACTTCCCCAGTGCATGCTTTTTTAACTAAAAGAAGCTAGACACAAAAGAATTCACACTGTATGGCTCAATTAGTATCACGGCTGAAAGCAGATGGGCTGAGCCACTCTGCTGAGAGCAGGGGGAATGCTGTGTCCACTTCATGGTGACCAGAGAGGGTTCATAACCAGGGTGTCTCATTTTAACAACTTTCCTATGCGCATGATACATACCTGAAGTACATTTATATATTTATTATAATGCTTAAAAAAGCAAGCCAAACAGGAGGCACTCTCAAAGAAGTGACAAGCTGGGGGAGGAGGAAGATGGCGGCCAAGCAACAGCTTCCTTTCAACTAGGCGCGGCGAGTCTGGGGAGACAAAACTCCAGGCATCTCTGGCTGGTGGGATCTATCTACAATCATCCCTTTGAGGACACAGGGAGTCAGCGAGAGACTTCTGGACCCCAAGAAGAGGACAAAAACAGTGGAAAACTGGCAAGTGGTTGCCTGTGTTCATTCAGTCTAATCCAGCTGGCAGTTGTAAATTCAGCAGCAGTGAGATTGCAAACTGGAAAGGCCTTACCTGTGAGCTGTTATGGTGTTTGAACTTGGCACTCAGTTGAACTGCCTTGGGAGAGCTTGGGCAGGAGTTCAGAGAACTTTGGGTGTTGTCTACGGCCCCCAGACTGAGCCGCTGAACTGGACTGAGGTAATAGTGTCTGGCTGTGGGCTGTGGGGAGCCACTGTGAGAGAACTGCCCCAGCAAGCTCCGCCCTCAGGGTCTCAAAGCAAGGATCAGGCAGGAGTTAGTAATCTAGGGACTGAGCAGCCTTACAGCCTTTGCCCTCAGGGACAGAGTGAGAGCGGTTTTGACACACTGGGTAAATGGATAGCCACTTCAGCACTGATCCCAGTGACAAGCGCTTTCCTGGGAGAAAGCTTCTGCTTAGCCAAGTCTAGCAGTTTAAAGTGCCTTATAAGAGGGCTGAGGAGAGATTTAGATTCTCCACTCTGTGGGGTTTGAGAAATCAGCAGAGGCCTCCAGTCGTATCAGCATTGTGATTAACATCTCATACTCCAGAAGATCACCTGTTGCCCAGACAATATTCAGCAAGATACATATATACTGCTTTGTTTTTGGTTTTGTTCTTTGGGTTTTGTTTTCTTTTTATTGTTGTTCTGTTTTGTTTTTTAATTTCAACCTTTTCCCTAAATTTTTCTTTTTTCTTTCTTTCTTTTCTTTCTCCATTTTTCTAGTTTAAATATAATTTCCCATTATTGCCTTTTTCAATAATTAGAACTTCATTATTGCTAGTGTTTCTACCCCTATTATTTAGTTTTTCCCCCAATTTCATCCTGTAAGGTTTTCTGTTTGCTTATTTTGTTTTGATTTATAGCATTTTTGTCTTTCCTCTCTACTTAGTGGAGGTGGAGTACTATGTCCAAACAGGCTAACAAAAAGCTGCTGGCCTCAAGGGAACCACCCAAACCAGCACCCCCAGAGGTTGGGGTTTTTTCTTTAGGTTGGGTCAAAGTACCCTGCTGTACACCTATACTGCTCTGTCTCCCTCTTTCTGGGCCTCTCTTCTTTTTGTCAATATTCCCTTTTACCCACCCCCTCTCCTTTCTCTTTTTTCTTTTCTTTCTTTTTCTTTCTTTTATCCCTTCTTGCTCTTCAACCTTCTTATCCTTCTGGTACTGTACCAAAAGGACTCATCAAAACCCTAGCCCAGAGGCACGGCAACTTAAAGAGTAAGAGGAAGTGAAAGGAAAATTACAGCAAGGAAACAGATAAAGGAAATCACCTCAGTTTCCCTTCTGGGATACCTATAACTCGTATGTTTCAATAAGGAAGAATCAGCACAAAACTCCTGGCAACATGAAGAACCAGTCCAGAGCACCACCACCCCCAAGAGACCGTGAGGTAGCTACTACAGGTAGCTACCACCTATAAAGAAATGTTAGAAAATACAGAAAGGGAATTTAGAATACACATGATGAAAACAATGAAGGAAATGATGGAAACAATGAAAGAAACTGCTGATAAAGTGGAAAATACCGAAAGGAAATCCAAAAACAGAATCAAATAAGACATGAACGATTTGAAGAATATAGAAAGGATATCGCAGAGCTGAAGGAACTGATGCAGTCAATTAGGGAACATAAAGATGCAATAGAAAGTATCAACAACAGATTAGACCATGCAGAAGAAAGAATCTCAGAGGTAGAGGACAAAGCTCTTGCGATAACTCAGATAGTTAAACAGGCAGAAGAGAGAGAAAGCAGAATGTTCACTGACAGAATTACAGGACTTTATGAAGCATTCAAACATACGAGTTATAGGTATCCCAGAAAGGGAAGAAGAATGATCCAGGGGAATGGAAGCTATACTAGAGAATATTATAAAGGAAAATTTCCCAAATATCACCAAAGATTCTGACACTCCTTTCAAAGGGATATCATAGCCCAGGTTCCCTCAACTCTAACCGAGCTTCTCCAAGACACATTGTGATGTACCTGTCCAAAGACAAAACAAAAGATTCTTCAAGTTTCAGGAGTAAGCGCCAGTTGACCTACAGGGGCAAATCCATCAGGGTGATTGTAGACTTCTCTAATGAAACTTTCCAAGCAAGAAGACAATGGTCATTTACCTTTAATCTACTTAAACAGAACAATTTCCAGCCCAGAATTCTATATCCTGCTAAGCTAAGCTTTAAAATGGACAGAGAAATCAAATCAAATCATTTACTGATATACAAGCATTCAGGAAATTCGCCATAACAAGACCAGCTCTACAGGAAATAATACTTCAACCTGTTCTGCACACTGACCATCACAATGGATCAGCAGCAAAGTAAGAACTCAGCAATTAAAGGACGTAACCTAACTTCCACACTGATGCAAAAGATAAAACTAAGCAATGGACTCTCACAAAATAAGATGAATAGAACACAACCACACTTACCAATTATCTCAATAAATGTTAATGACTTGAATTCCCCACAGAAGAGGCATAGATTGGCTGACTGGATTAAAAAACACAAGCCATCCATTTGCCATCTGCAAGAAACATGCCTCACATCAAAAGACAAATTAAAACTCAGAGTCAGCACTGCTGGTGGGAATGCAAATTAATACATTCCTTTTGGAGAGATATATGGAGAACACTTAGAGAGCTAAAAATAGATCTGCCATTCAATCCTTAATTCCTCTACTGGGCATCTACCCAGAAGACCAAAAATAACATCATAACAAAGATATCTGTACCAGAATGTTTATTGCAGCCCTATTCACAATTGCTAAGTCATGGAAAAAGCCCAAGTGCCCATCGATCCAAGAATAGATCAATAAATTGTGGTATATGTACACCATGGAATATTATGCAGCCTTAAAGAAAGAAGGAGACTTTCCCTCTTTCATGTTTACATGGATGGAGCTGGAACATATTCTTCTTAGTAAAGTATCTCAAGAATGGGAGAAAATATCTGCAGGTTGTACCTCCGATAAAGGTCTAATAAACCAGAATCCACAGAGAACTCAAACGTATTAGCAAGAAAAAAACACGTGACCCCATTTCAGGGTGGGCAAGGGACTTAAAGAGAAACTTATCTAAAGAAGACAGACATAAAATCTACAAACACATGAAAAAAAGCTCATCATCCTTAATCATCAGAAAAATGCAAATCAAAACTACTTTGAGATATCACCTAACCCCAGTAAGAGTAGCCCACATAACAAAATCCCAAAACCAGAAATGTTGGCATGGATGTG
>CAUYPK010101063.1:0-70484 GCA_963574355.1 Loris lydekkerianus | reverse complement strand
TGTGCGTGATGCAATGGTACATTTCAAAACTATTTAGAGATGAGTATAATTGTGATGGATGTGTTACTTAGTTCAATGTAAGCATTTCACATTGTATATCGAAGCAGTACCCTGAACCCCATAAATGCATCAATGTACAAAGTTATGATTTAATAAAAAATAATTAAAAAAAAAAAAAAAAAAAACAAGAACAAAACAGTGCAGGCTCCGGAGCCAGAATTCCTTAGTTCAAATCCTGGCTGGGCCACTGAACTTGCTATATGACCTTGGGCACGTTACTTGATTGTTCTGTGCCTCAGCTTCAATCACAGGGTGGTTGCAAGGATTAAATGCGTTGTTATACATGCCACACTCAGAACAGTGCCTGGCATTTAGGGCATGCTCAGCATACGCTGGCTGGGTATAAAAAAGGAGAGAATATTAAAAGATAAAGAAGACACAGCTCTGCAAAGAAGAACATGTGATCAAGTGAGGGGACAGAGTCTTGGGGACTAGAAGGACAGTCAGTAACTCAGGCTGAGTGTGGGGAAGGGTGTTGGAGACTTCCCTGCACAAGGGACACTTGGCTCGAGTACATAAGGAGTGTAGAAATTAGCCAAGTGAGTGGGCAGAAAGCATCGGTCTCCTAGGCAGAGGCACTGGCTTGAGGGAGGACCCGGAGGCTGAAGGGCCTCAGATCTGAGCCTAGGATGAGGAATGTCAGGGAAGGGAAGTGGGCAGCGAGAGGAGGGAGGGGTCTGCAGGGCAGAGATCCACTATTTGTGGGGAGATCTGCTCCAGTGAGAGAGACAGTTCTCTCCAGCTTCCCAGACCTCGGCTTCTGCCTGACCTGTCAGGAGCAGGGCCTGCCCCTCAGAGGTGGGGAAAAGATGGCAGATTTCTCCTCTGGGCAGCTGAATAGCCCTTAGGGATTTTCCTGGTCCCTGAGACTGCCAGCCTGCTGGAGATCTCATTTCCATAAGCATCAAGGTTGCTCTTTTTCCACTGTTAATAAAAGATGTGTTCTGGTGACACCTGAGTGGGGGTGAGGTTCTGTGAGAGTGACAGGTGGCTGTTCCACCCTGCTGACAGGAGGAAGAACCCCACCTGGAGGGAGGCAGGAGGAAGGACTCAATGAAAGGGAGCTGGGAAGGAAGACAATGCCCCCCAGCTGAGCGCACAGCCCACACTTGTCAGTAGCCACGTGTGACTATTTAAATTTAAAAAATTATTTTTTATTGTATTGTTTTAGTCGACAAACAAAACTTACAAATATTTATGGTATACATGATGTTTTGATATATGTGCACATTTTGAAATGGTCCAATCAAACTAACATATTTATTACCTCATATACTTATTATTTTTTCATGCTGAGAACATTTAAAATCTACTCTTTGCAATTTTCAGGTATCCAATATATTACTAACCATAGTCCTCATGTTATACATAAATTTAAACTTAAACTAAAAACAACCAAAAATTCAAGTTTTCCATCACATTAACGACATTTCAAGTGCTGAATAGCTACACGTGGCTAGTAGCTGTGGATTGGACAGTGCGGATGTAGGGCTATTTCCAACATCTCAGAAAGTTCTGGCGGCCAGCACTGGTCTGGAGCACAAGTCTAGAGGCACTGCAGGGAGCTATTTCTTCTTACAGCTACCTAGGAGGGAATGTAATAATTTGCAGGGCAGTGGAGTGAGCTCTATTTCCCAGGACCCTGGTCAGGGTCTCACTGTGTTGCTGTAGCCAGATTTTTTACTATGCCTCACAAGGTGAATGGTGCCAAAGTATAGCTGCCAACTTCTCTGCTTAATAAAGGGTAGGGAGTCAGACTTGAGCAATGAGGACACTCAGGTGTGAGAGGAGCCAGGGAACATGGGCTTTCTTCTTAGAAAAGAGGAAGTGGAATGTGTCACCACCAATGCTGTGACAGAGAAACAGGAGGAACCTAGGGAAGAATGGCAATGCTGGATCGGAATCTTTTAGTGGAAAACTAGAAGTTATGCAATATGACTACTACTGTTATCTCGAAAGTGCAGCAGAGACTCAAGAATCATGAAACGGTGCCTGTAATCTGAAGTGGATAGCCTGAGCTCAAGAGTTTGAGACCAGCCTGAGTAAGAGCAAGACACTGTCTCTAAAAGAAAAGGTGATTGCCCGTAGTTCCAGCTATTTGGGAGACTGTGGTAAGAGAATGGCTTGGAGCCTAAGACTCTGAGGTTGCTGTGAGCTATGCCACCACAGCATTCTACTAGGGATGACAAAGTGAGACTCTGTCTCAATTTAAAAAAAAAAAAAAAAAGGTAGAAAAACTAACCAGGTGTTGTGGTGGACACCTGTAGTCCCAGTTTCTGGGGAAGCTGAGGCCAGAGAATTGCTCAAGCTCAAGAGTCGAGGTTGCTGTGAGCTCCGACAAGTGGGCGCTCTACCCAGGGCAACAGAGTGAGACTCTGTATCAAAAAACAAAAAAGAATCATAAAATGCTCAGTGTGTGAGCATTTCTTATGGGAACCAGAGAATTGAAAATAGGAGTTGAGTGGTGCGGCTACAGTGGGTGGGGGGGCTTATCATCCTCAGGACAATATTCCCAGAGCATGGGTACCAATGTGGCCTTAGGCAATAAGGATGTAGGAGTAGCTGAGATAGACCCATCCTGCACACAGAGAGACTCTGGGTGCTCAAAAAGCATAAGGGAGAGCTGCTCTGGAGGAGGAGGGGTCACAGGAACCATGCCCTGGAAGGCACATCTGTGTCAGCTGTGAGGGAGGTATGGAAGCCACCAGATGCGGTGGGCATGGGATAGATAGGTGGCATGCAATGAAAGGGCTGGGTATAGGCAGGGAGTAGGCTGAGTCTCCCGTGTCTCCCCTTCCAGACTCTGTGTGGTGCTGGCCAAAATCAAGGCCTT
This sequence comes from Loris lydekkerianus, assembly GCA_963574355.1. Lineage (NCBI taxonomy): Eukaryota > Metazoa > Chordata > Mammalia > Primates > Lorisidae > Loris > Loris lydekkerianus. Next base: position 67,591 of record CAUYPK010101063.1, on the reverse strand, counting down.
TCTTGGCTCTCATGGGGCTGCTCTGGAGCCTTCCCCTTGGGGCAGACAGAAGGAAAATGCTGAGCCTGTGGACACCGATAGGCCGTGGTCGCCCACCAGCCTGCTCACCTGAGCTCCACCAGCTTCTTTGCCATGGGCCAGGGCTTGTTCCGCATGGTGGCAATGAGCTTTTTTTTTTCCTCCACCTGCTCCAAGATCTGGGCCAGTTCCTCTTCGGACAGGGACTCCCCACCAGAGGCACTGGAGGCCACAGAGGATGATCTGGAGGCAGGAACAAGGGAGATACAGAGGAGAGTTGGAAAGGAGGTGGGTGTCCTCAGGAGTTCCTGAATGCAGAGGAGCCCACAGGCAAGAGGACACTCCTACCCCCTGCTTGGAAGCTATCAGTGATTGCAGAGGCCAAAACACTATCCTGTAGCCGCAGAGGCCAAAACACTATCCTGTAGCCGCAGGCCCTGGGGCTGCCTCCCAGCCTCGGTTTCTCTGCCTCCTCCCCTCACTCCACACTCTAGCACAGCCCTGCCCATTGGAAATAGAACAGAGCTGCTTATTGTACTAGAATCCACCTTCATGTGGCAAAAAGAAATGGATACTTTAATAATACATTTAATTTAATCCAATATATTAAAAATTACAAATTAGCATGTAATCAGTATAGAATTATTAAAGACCCATTACTGGGCATCTACCCAGAAGGAAAAAAATCCTTCTATTATAAGGACACTTGTGCTAGACTGTTTATTGCAGCTCAATTTACAATCGCCAAAATGTGTAAACAGCCTAAATGCCCACCAACCCAGGGATGGATTAACAAGCTGCGGTATATGTATACCATGGAATACTATTCAGCTATTAAAAAAATGGAGACTTTACATCCTTCATATTAACCTGGATGGAAGTGAAGACATTATTCTTAGTAAAGCATCACAAGAATGGAGAAGCATGAATCCTATGTACTCAATTTTGATATGAGGACAATTAACAACAATTAAGGTCATGGGGGGGAAGGAAAAGCAGAGAGAGGAAAGGAGGGGGGGGGACTTGGTGTGTGCCACACCTTCGGGGGGGGGGCAAGACATGATTGCAAGAGGGACTTTACCTAACAAATGCAAGCAGTGTAACCTGGCTTATTGTACCCTCAATGAATCCCCAACAATAAAAAAATAAAATAATAAAAAGAGAAAAACATAAAAAAAAGAATAAAAGAAAAAGCAATTGTAATGAATTAAAAAGCTGTGTAGAAAAATAAAAAAAGAATTATTAAAGATATTTCACAGCCTTTTAAAATGCTATCTTTAAAGTCTAATGCTCATTTTATACACATAGCACACAGCAATTGAGATAGTTAAGCTTTCATCAGACATACATTATGGGTATTTGGATTTCATAAATGTATAGATGAAACATAGATTGACATGCCCAGATTGTTTTAGACATATTTAAAAGTTTCCCAGTAACTGAATCAAGCAGCAAAATAGCATTTTCCTTTGGTATTTGCATCTGCACTGAAAACACGAGGTCATCTTTTTGTAGAAGAAATATTTTGGCTTCAAAGTCAAATCAAATCAGTTTTAAAACTACATCTGTCTGTCGGAGGTAAGTAAATTCACTAACTCTGGTGTCAACTTGGTGGTATTAATATTAAATTAAAATTTAATTAGAAATTAAGTTCCTCGGTCACATGGGCCACAGTTCAAGTGTTCAACAGCCATGTGTGGCTAGTGACTGTCATACTGGACTGCACCGCTGAGAACATCCAGCTAGAAATGCCCCATGCAAGGACCCTCCCAACTCCCAGACTAGACTGTGTGTCCAGCTGTACCAAATCCAGGTGATCACATGCACTTCTCATAGCCTCCAGGCCATCTCACAGCTTCAGGGAGAAAAAGAGTGAGATGGGCGAGGGGTGGGAGTCCGAGGGGAAGAGAGGGTGTTGGGTGGAGGTGCTTGGGTGGCTTTAGAAAGCTTCAAAAATTAAACTAGTGGGATGTGGGATGGGGCTACCACACATTTTAGAGAACAGGTTGTAACAGGTGTTGTGAGGTTTTACTTCTGATTAACTCCTAAGGGGAAATGAAGTCCTGGGATGCTTTTGAATGTTGCAAAGCCCAGAACGCATATGTCTATATCTATGTCTATGTCTGTGTCTATGTCTGTCTATGTCTATGTCTGTCTGTGTCTATGTCTATGTCTGTCTGTGTATGTCTGTCTATGTCTTTGTCTATGTCTGTCTACGTCTATGTCTGTATCTATGTCTGTCTGTGTCTGTCTGTGTCTATGTCTGTCTATGTCTGTATCTGTCTATGTCTATGTCTGTCTGTGTCTATATCTGTCTATGTCTAAGTCTGTCTATGTCTATGTCTGTCTATCTCTATGTCTATGTCTGTGTCTGTGTCTGTGTCTGTCTATGTCTATCTATGTCTATGTCTGTGTCTATGTCTGTCTGTGTCTGTGTCTTGTCTGTGTCTATGTCTGTCTGTGTCTGTGTCTTGTCTATGTCTATGTCTGTCTGTGTCTGTCTGTGTCTATGTTTGTCTATGTCTATGTCTGTCTGGGTCTATGTCTATGTCTGTGTCTGTCTGTGTCTATGTCTGTCTGTGTCTGTCTGTGTCTATGTCTGTCTATGTCTGTCTGTGTCTATATCCGTCTATGTCTATGTCTGTCTATCTCTATGTCTATGGCTATGTCTGTCTATGTATATGTCTATCTCTGTCTGTGTCTATGTCTATATGCTATTTCTATACCTATATATTTTTTTGCCATACCCCACAATCTCTGCCTTTGAGTCTTCCCACAGGGTGCCCCCTTAGTCTGAGGAGTGTAGGCATCCAGTCATTGCTTGTCCAAATTCCACCTGCTCTTTGAAGTCTCATTGAAATGCTTATCCCCTCCATGGAGGAGCCCTGAGGCCCTAGCGATACAGCAATCTGTATCTGTAGTCTGTACATGTTGCTTTCTGTCTCAGCGTGTGATTACTGATGCCCGTGTCTTATCTTCTCTGCTGTAAGCATCTGGGCATCAGGGACAGAGCCTTTCATCTTTCTACACCCTGCCATGCCCCTCAGCTGAAGTTGCATGAATGAGTTCTTGTCTGTACCCCTTACATTACATCTGCCATACAGATATCTGGGGTCTATTAGATGGTACATGATCCCTTCAGATTTCAGGACATCCAGGGACCATCGATGACGCATTCGTGTTCTCATCAAGTTACAAAAGGCACCATGCATCCTTTACCCCTTCAGCTCATGTCTGGAAGCAACTAGACAGTAGACAAAGGTCTTAACGAAGCCAAGATGACTGGCATGGGTAACAGAGAGGATCGGTGGCCTCTTTTGATGGAGAGCCTTGGCTTCCTCTCAGTAAGGGTGGAGAGGAACCGAGGAACACCTGAGTAAGGGCACTGGTGAGGATTTGTTATGTAGTGCGAAGGAGCATCACCTCTACACTGTGACCCTAATACTTCCACATGTTTCAGAAGCCTCCCTAATATTATCACAGGAGATTCTTAAAACATATGAATAAGGCATATATTACCCCCAGTGAGCATAAAAGGGAGGCAAAGAGAGGAAGACGCTCATGAAAGCTTCAAAATGTGAAACAAACCTCCCACTTGCTAATCCCCCAAGATGGCTCTGTCCACTAGCCATGTGTATTAGTGCTAATGGAATGAAGGAGACAAAACAAACAAATCAAATCCCCAAGTCCCAGAATTTCAGAGTTGGTAGAACACTTGTAGGTCTTCCAGACCAATGTCACATTTCTAGAGGAGGAAAGCAGAGGAAGGGGACATCAGTTTCTCTTCAGGCAGGGACAGTGCACAGTGAGAGCCCCAATCAGAGCCACAACACACCTGGGTTTCTTGAGCCTCGTCCAGGACTCCTCCTTCTTCAGCACCTCCTTTTCCTTCTTTGGGGGTGCACTCTGCTCCTTGAGGGAAGCCTGCACATCCTTCTTCTGCCTTCCTTCACGGGTCCTCTCTGCCGTGCTCCGCTCCTGTCCCCGTGGCTCCCCTCCCCGGCTCCTGCGCACTGTCTGCTTCCTCCGGGGAGACCCTGGCTGAGGGCTGCCGCTAGTGCGCTCTTTCTGCCTGGGTGGAGATCCACGTCTGCCTGGGGGACCCTCAGTTCTGGGCGCCCGCTTGCTTGAGGGTCTCCTCCTTCTGTCACCTGCAGAGGCAAGAAATAGAACCTCCTGGCTTCACACACCTCCAAGCCATGACAAATCAATATAAATCCAGATATTTCCCGGAGCTCATCAATTCTGTCAGGGCTCAGAACACGATGCCCTAAAATATGGCTCCTTGGCAGACTAAGTATCTTAAATGGAGGGAAATTGAGAAAATGGCAGGAACAGGGACACCACTCACTGACCATCATCTTCCCTTCTCCCCTGAAGACCTTTGTGTCTGGGCAAACAGGCCTTGCTAAGTTCCCTGTAGTTTATTACCATTAGATCAGACATTCTGTCCTCCAGTCATACTTCTGCATGACTGTCCATAAGAATACAGTTTTCCCTGGGTCTTTGGGCCTTCATTTCTGAAGGCTCTTGTGTCATGTAAAGCTTATGTTAAATAAATGTGCATCCTCTCCTCTCATTAGTCTGTCTTCTGTTATTGGGGTCTCAGCCATGAACCATGAGGTATTTGAAAACCCAAACCTTTTCTGCCCTACAGCTCCAAAGTACACCTATTTTGGAATCCTCTGGTCTCAGATGAAAATGACTTCCCCCCTTTCTCTGACTTACTGGATCTTTGACACTCTTGCCTAAGCCTCAGGTAGAGATCTAAGCTATGCCTTTTCTTCCCCCTGGATTTACAGTTCTTTGGGTCAGAGCTGAGTCGTGCCCTGATCCCCAGTGTCAAGGCCTACTGTAGGCCTCTGTTTGGTAAGGCTGGATGCTGAGATAGGAAGGGTGCAGGAAGGGCCTGCCTGGCTCCAGTCTCCAGAGGCTGCCCTCTGGTGTGCCCTCTGCATGAGGGAGGGGACAAGGGGTAAGTGCTGCTAAGTCAGGTTAGGTCCTGTTCCTCAGTGCTGCCTAAATGTTTGTTGAGACAGTCTTGCTCTGTCTCCCAGGCTAGAGTGGAGTGGTGTCATCATAGCAGCCAGCAGCCTCCAACTCCAGGTCTCAAGCGATTCTCTGGCTCAGTGTTCTGAGTAGCTGGGATTACAGATGTCCACCACTACACCAAGCTAATTTTTGTATTTTTAATAGAGACTGGGGTCTCAGTATGGTCAGACCTGCCTCGGCCTCCCAGACTGCGAGGATTAAAAGGCATGAGCCACCACACCCTGGCATTTATTTGTATTTTGTCAGTGACCTTACAGCATTGACAAATGTTCTGGTGGGACAGAATTCACTCTACGGTATGAACTTTCCCTACAGTTTGCCCAACCAGCTAGTTTAAGTGCAACTATCCATATAGGCATTTACAAATCAAACACAGGTGAAATGATAATGAGGTTGTGATATTAATAGTGAACATCTTGGGCTGGTGTGGTGGCTTATGCCTATAATCTCAGTACTCTGGGAGGCCAAGGGCAAGTGGATTACTTGAGCTCAGGAGTTCAAGACCAGCCTGAGCAAGAGCGAGACTATGTCTCTACTTAAATTAGAAAAACTAGCTGGGTGTCAGGGAAGTCATCTGTAGTCCCAGCTACTCTGGAGACAGAAGCAGGAGAATGGGTTTAGCCCAAGAGTTTGAGGTTGTTCTGAGCTAGGATGCCACAGCACTCTACTTAGAGCCACAGAGTGAGACTCTGTCTCAAAAACAAAACAAACAACAATAAAAACCAAGAAACAATAAACCGTTCCATCACTTCCTGGTTTGGTGTCTTTGAGCAAGTCTCCTAACCTGTCTGAGTCTCAGCTCATCCCTAACATGGATGTTCATACTCTCTTATTTGATAATAAGCACAGCATGGCAACTGGCATCTGACAACAGATGTCATTACTCTGTCACTTTCAACCAAAAAGTCTGTAAAAGAACACCAGTTTGAGGCTAGGCTGCTCTGCATGAAAATCTCAGTTCTATTGCTTGTTTATCTCTGTGACCACAAATGAACTACTTTTCTGTACCCCAATTTTCTCACCTGTGAAATGGCTCTATAGCCCCGATTTCCCTGCGTGATAGGGAGAGTTTCTTAAAACAAGGAGCCGGGGATCTGGCACATGAGAGGTTTTAGTAAAGGTTCTTTCCCCTCCTAAGTCCCGAGCACACCTGCTGCTTCTGGCCTCTGAGGCCCTGTGTCAGGGTGATAGTTGCCTGGACCCCAGCTGGCTGCAGAGCCCTGCCTCTCATTGTCTGCTGCAGTGGCTCGTGGCCTCAGCTTTTCTGCCATGACCAGGTAGAACTCCCCACCTGCACTGAGAGCTCACACTCCGGACAGAACAGAGGGGAATACCCCCCAAACCTCCCACCATGCAGTCTGAAAGCTGCCTGTCTGCTTCCTCGACCCTTGAGCTTTTACATTCTGAGGAACAGGCCACCCTGTAAAATAGCACCACATCTGGGTGACGGTAAGTGGGGCTGGATTGGGCAGCCTCAGCTGGGGACTTGGAGTCTGGACATCTGGGTGGGATGGCTGCCTGGGCTGATTATTACCTAGGTAGCCTGGTAACAACCAGGCGGGTGTCTGGTTCTCTGAGTTGGCTTCCCCTTGGGCTCTGGGAGGTGCTACTGGTGGTCTGCCCGAGTCCCCGCTGCCTGGCTCCAGCATCAGCCTCTTTAGTGTTGTGTGTGTCGGTTCTACCAGCTCACAGCTGCTCCTTCTTCAGGGAGCCCTGGGCTCATGGCAGTCGTCTTGTTGGGAAATGCCCCATAGCTTACCTCCCTTTCTTCTCTTTGAGTAGCCCACAGCTGATTACTTACTGATTTAGGGTACAAAGTCCTGTTGTCCCAAGGCAGGGAAGTCTATGCTTCGTCCACGTTCCACATCTCCCCATGGGGTGAGACCGAGGCTGGAATCCAGTCAAGACCAGCTCCTGCCTCTGCTCCATCCTACTCCCCTCTCTCTTTATCTCTGGAAAGCAATCATCCTCGTGCAGAGGACTAACCTGTCCACAGGCCCTATCTCAAAGTGTGGTTGGGAAATTCATCTGAGCTAATGTCTGTGCAAGTGTGCTGTGACATGGAGCACGCCAGATTTAGGAAAGAGAACTTGCTTTGAAGTTTTCTTTCTTTTTTTTTTTTTTGAGACAGAGTCTCATGTTGTCACCCTGGGTAGAGTGCTGTGGCATCATAGTTCTCAGCAACCTCAAACTCCTGAACTCAAGCAATCCTCTTGCCTCAGCCTCCCAAGTGGCTGAGACTACAGATGCCGGCCACAATGCCTGCCTATTTTTAGAGACAGGATCTCACTCTTGCTCAGGCTGGTCTTGAACTCCTGAGTTCAGGTGATGCACCCACCTTGACCTCCCAGAGTGCTGGGATTTACAGGTGTGAGCCACCACGCCCGGCCTGCTGTGAAGTTCTAAGAGAGACTCAAATTTCTCTTCTTGGGTTCCAAGCAATGTTATTGGTAGCATATTCAAGTGGACAAGGGGCTAATCCACTGAGCTGGCCAAAACCTACAAGGAGAGGCATTGGTTATTTTATTCCCTAACTCACATGCCCATAAAAAAGCATTTAGCAAGCATCTGCCAAACACTCTTTGAGGCACAGGGCTTAGTGTAACCAAGATTGACACTAAGCTTTGAGTTAGCAGAGAAGATAACACATGAGTCAAGAGTACAGGGGCCAGCTTCACTCAGACCTGACCAGCTAAAAAGACACTCTGAAGGAAGAAACTTATAGTCTGAGGCCTGGAAATGGGGTGGAGGGTCCATAGTATGTTAGACTATGGGGTAGGGTTCCGTAGTGAGTGGTGTGAGGGAAGAGGGTTTCCTGGACACAGAACTTTCTATTTTAAAAGAAAGTTTAAAGTCACCTGGGCCAGTAATTGAAGGGTTTTTTAGAACAGGGGACTTTCAGAATTAAAACTGGTGATGTCCCTGGTAAACCGGGACAAGTTGGTCACCCTATTTGTAGGTGGGAAGAGCCCTGGAAAAGTTTTAGGCAGAGAAATGGCATGATCACTTTTGTGCTTTTTATAGACTTTCCATTCAGTCATTCAAACCCTAGTGGAGGAAATTGCTTGATAAAGATATTTGAAGAAATTGTAAACACAGGAGACATTGGGGAAAGAACTGCCCTGCCTTGGCTAAGAAGACAGAGAATTTGTAAAAAATAAAACGACTAAACTTTTAATTTCCACTCTGACATGAAAGAGCTTGTAAGTCATCCTTCCCATCCCAACTACAACAGCAAGCTGAACCAACTGAAAAACAACAATTCTTCTTAGATCTGTCAGACAGTTGGGTTCTATGGGAAAGTTACTGCCACCCAAACTGGAGAGCGACAGGGAATCATGTGAGGGTCTAACAGTTGTGTTCACATATTCATCCTAAAATAAGTGCTACATACCTCATTGCTGAATATGACTATGGTCACCTTCAAAGTACTCCCCTTGGGAAGCTATTCACCGATGCCAGTGCCTAGTCCACCCTTTAAAGCAATTTTGGAGCCCTTTCCTTTTCTGGATTGACCATCAGAGTTGTTGTATACACACAAAAACAAGCAATAACAATAATGAACGCCACTCAGCGAGACACTGCCACATGTCAACGTGAATACAGCTGTGAGAGAATGGTAGGCCAAGATTGTGAACCCTTACTGAGTTGTTTGTACAGTGATGCCAACATAAACACACAAAAAATCAATTGTCAGGCCTTATAAAATAATTGTCAGACCCTATAGCTTACCTGGAGCAGAAACCCAGGATCAAAAGTCCTCCCTGGGAACCAAGACTGGTAATGGTAAGTGGTAGCTGGAGCTTGTTTTACTCAGCTATAGTAAGACGCACAAACGTGGAAATGATTCTCAATAAGAAGAACGTTTTTATACCCACAGATCCCTAGAGGCAGGAGGTGGGGCACACAATGCTGGGCCACACAGGGAAGCATTGAGGTCCATGAAAAGGCAGAGGGAGTCGGGGAGAAACATGGACAAGGGCCTTTCCTATGCTTTCCAGAAGGGAGGAATGGGGGAGGAAGGTGCTAGGCGTGGCTAGTCTGAATAATTTCAATGGGCTCTGGGGCCTAGGAACTGCTCCTAGTTGTCTGCTGCTTGGCCCTGTGGTGATCAGGGCAGGTGGATATGTGGGTGACTATGAAAGTTTTGAGACAGACTACATACGGTCCATTAATTCACTTCCAAGAAACAGTCAACAGTATCCTTTCTTTTCTATTCTTTTTTTTTTTTTTTGAGACAGAGTCTCACTCTGTTGCCCTGGGTAGACTGCCGTGGCATCACAGCTCACAGGAGCCTGCTACAACCTGGCTATTTTTAGAGATAGGGTATCCACTCTAGTTCAGGTGATCTGCTTACCTCAGCCTCCCAGAGTGCTGTGAGCCACTGTGCCCAACCCAAAATCTTTCCCTTTTAAATTCTTAACTTATCTAAAAGATAAAGTTTTGTTTCAAATAATGACAACAATATATTGCATAACCATAGCTTGCAGACACATAAGTGAAATAAATTACAAGAATGTCAGAACAATAGCAGGGAGGAGTTGGAAATATCCTAGTACAAAGTACCTGTATTGACCATGGAAAGGTGTAGTGTTAGTGTTATTTAACAGCTGACCTGCATTAGCTGTAAGTGCACATTGCAAATTCTATTGCAAACGTTAAAAAGAAAAGTAAAAAGTAAAGAAGAAATAGAATGTATATGCTAAGAAAGAAGAGAAGCTGGAATCACATAAAATGCTCAATCAGAACCACAGAAGGGGCCTGGTGTGGTGGCTCATGCCTGTAATCCCAGCACTTTGGAAGGCAACATACAGAGACCCGTCTCTATCCCTCCCCACCCCCGAAACAAAAAGCAGAAGAGTGGAAGATAAAAACATGAACAAAGAAGGCATCAAAGAGAAAACAGCAATAAATATATTAAGTATTGATCTAACTATATCAATAATCACTTTAAGTATAAATAACCTCAATATACCAATTAAAGAAAGAAATTGTCAGACTGAGCTTAGTGGCTCATAGCTGTAATCCTAGCACTCTGGGAGGCTGAGGTGAGAGGATCATTTGAGGTTAGGAGTTCTCCACCAGTCTGAGCAAGAGAGAGACCCCGTCTCTACTAAAAATAGAAAAATTAGCTAGGCACAGTGGCACTCACTCCTACTCCCAGCTACCTAGAAGGCTGAGGCAGGAGGACTGCTTGAATCCAGGAATCTGAGCTTGCTGTGAGTGAGGCTGAGGCCATGACACTCTAGCCCAGGCAATAGAAAGAAACTATCTCAAAAAAAGAAAAAAAAAAAAAAAAAAATGGGCAGTGCCTGTGGCTCAAAGGAGTGGGACACTGGCCCCATATGCTGGAGGTGGTGGATTCAAACCCAGCCCCGGCCAAAAACTGAAAAAAAAAAAAAAAAAAAAAAAAATTGACATTTACAGAATACATAACTTAATAAGAACAGTTTCTTCTTGAGCTCACGTAGAACATTCACCAAGATAGACCATATCCTGGACCATAAAACATACATTAACAAATTAAAAAATAGAAATCATACAAAGTATACTCTCAGATCACAAAGGGATTAAACCAGAACTCTATAACAAAAATATAGAAAATAATAAAATACTTGGGGATGAGGCAACACACTTTTAAATAACATAGGTCAAAGAAGAAGTCTCAGGAGAAATGGAAAATTATTTTGAGCTAAATTTAAATAAAAATATAGCTTATTAAAATTTGTTTGATGCAGCAAAAGCAGTGCTTGGAGAGAGAACTATAGCATTGAATGCATATATTAGAAAAGAACAAAGATCTAAAATCAATAATCTAAGCTTCCACTTTAGGAACTAGAAAGAAGGGGAAATTAAATCCTCAGTAAACAAAAGAAAAGAAATACCAAAAATTAAAGCAAAATGGCTGAACAAGGTGGCTTCATGCCTGTAATCCTACCACTCTGGGAGGCCAAGGCAGGCAGATCGCTTGAGTTCAGCTGTTTGAGACCAGCCCGAGCAACAGTGAAACCCTGTTTCTACTAAAATAGCCGGGCATTGTGGCTGTGCCTATAGTCCCAGCTACTTGGGAGGCTGAGGCAAGAGGATCCCTTGAGCCCAAGAGTTTGAAGTTATGATGCCACAGCACTCTAATCAGAGCAACAGAGTGAGACTATGTCTCCCCCCAAAAAATTAGAGCAAAATTCAATAAAACTGAAAATGGGAAAACAAGGGAGAAAATTGCAAAACCAAAGCACGATTGTTTGAAAAGATAAATAATATTGATAAAACTCTAGCCACGCTAACCAAGGTGAGAAGACACAAATTACTAATTATACTATCCCACATCAAGACTTACTCTAAAGTTACAGTGATTAAGACAGTGTGATATTGGTGAAAGACAATAAATAAATAAGGCCAGGTGTAGTGGCTCATGCCTAGCACTCTGGGAGGCCGAGGTGGGTGGATTGCCTGAGCTCCTGAGTTCCAGATCACCCTGAGCAAAAGCGAGACCTGGTCTCTACTAAAAATAGAAAAACTGAGGCAGGAGGATTGCTTGAGCCTGAGTTGGAGGTTGCTGTGAGCTATGACTCCATGGCATTCTACCCAGGGCGACAGCTTGAGATGCTGTCTCAAATATATAAATAAACAAATATGAATGAATAAATGAATGAATGAATAAATAAATAAATAAATGGATCAAAATAAAGAGCCCAGAAATAGACCCACAGTAATAGGGCCAATTGACCTTGACAAAAGAGAAAAGAAAACACAATGGAGAAAGGATAAGCTTTTCAACAAATGGTGCTGGAGCAATTGAACATTTACCTCTCTCTATATATGTAGAGAGAGAGAGAGACACACACATACAGACATTACCCTTTTCACAAAGATTAAGTCCAAGTAGACCATAGACCTAAATGTAATACACAAAACTATAGGAGAAAATCCAAGTGATCCTGGATTTGGCAATAACTTTTTAGATACACCATCAAAAAACGTGCATGATCCATAAAAGAAAAAAAATTGATAAACCTACACACAAAGTCTTATTCATAACTGCCAAAACCCAGAAGCAATCTAAATGTCTTTCAGTACACGAATGTATAAACTAATCATGGAACATGCATACAGTGGTATATTACTGAGTGATAAAATGAGATCCAAGAATATATAACACAGAGCAAACCCTCATATAAGCTATGGACTTTGCTTAATAATGCTGTATCAATACTGGCTCATCAGTTGTAGCAAATACACCATACCAATGCAAGATGCTAATACATTACAGGAGGCGAAGAAAGATGGTCATATATGGAAACTGCAATTTCTGCAAAATTTTTCTTTAAACCTAAAACTGCTCTTAAAAAGTATTCATTATTTTTGGTCAGGAGCAGTGGCTAGCACTCTGGGAGGTCAAGGCAGTTGGATCCCTTGAGATCAGGAGTTCCAGACCAGCCTAAGCAAGAGGCAGACCCTCTCTACTAAAACTAGAAAACCTAGCCAGGCATTGTGGCAGGTGCCTGGAGTCCCAGCTACTCCAGACGCTGAGGCAAGAGGATTGCTCAAGCCTAAGAGCTTCAAGTTTCTGTGAGGTATGGGCCACCGCATTCTACCGAGGGCATCAAAGTGAGACTCTGTCTCCAAAAAAAGAAAAAATAAAATCTATTTTTAACAAATAAACTGATCAGTGAGAAGCTTTGAGGTAACTCTCAAGAAGTTTTTCTAAAGATTGAAGGAGTTCATTTTGATTGGTTTATAAGTGCTTATATAAATTAAAGATTCAAAAATATTCCCAGAAATTAGGCAAAATTTGGCAAGTGGACTGGTTGCCAAGTGGACTTGGTTTAATAAAAACAGCCATGTCATTTTTTTTTTTTTTTTTTACTACATCACCCTTTGTAGAGTGCCGTGGCATACCAGCTCACAGCAATCTCAAACTCTTGGGCTTAAATAATTCTCTTGCCTCAGACTCCCAAGTAGCTGGGAGTACAGGAGCCTGCCACAATACCCAGCTATTTTTTGGTTGTAGTTGTTTGGCAGGCCTGGGCTAGGTTTGAACTCACCAGCTCCGGTGTATGTGGCTGGCGCCCTAGCCGCTGAGCTACAGGCACCAAGCCCAGCTATGACTTCTTTGGATTATCAACTTACATTCTACTTGAATATGTTATTCCTAGACTTATATGTATGTGATCAAATATGTTAGCATTACTTCTATTTAATGTTGAAGGCTATGAAATCCCTAAATTTGTGCTTAATTAAATTGACTCATTACTCCAAACATTTTTTCTCAATAGTAATTATGTTTTGTAGTATGCCAGCTGGGAGATGAATTTTTAAGATTTTTAGGTATCCTAAAACTTTAGCTTGATACTAAATTGAGTTAATGGATATTCATTGCATGCTTAGATAATCCTAAGTAAGGTAGAACGCTGAAACATTGATTACTAAAAATAATTCAAAGTTTATGTACTTTTGCTTCTTATTTATTTATTTATTTTATTTTTATTTATTTATTTATTTTTGAGACAGAGTCTCACTTTATTGCCCCCGGTAGGGTGCTATGGCATCATAGCTCACAGCAACCTCAGACTCCTGGACTCAAGCGATTCTCTAGCTTCAGCCTCCTGAGGAGCTGGGACTACAAGTGCCTGTCACATGCCAGGCTATTTTTAGAGGCGGGATCTCCCTGTAGCTCAAGCTGGTTTCCAACTCCTGAGCTCAGGTGATCTGCCTGCCTTGGCCTCCCAGAGTGCTAGGATTACAGGTGTGAGCCACTGCGCCCAGCCCCTTCTTCTTCTTCTTCTTTTTTTTAATATCCTTCAGAGAATTTAGATCTTTGGGTCTATTAATGACTGTGTTCACTTCTGCCTCTTTGAGAAGTTGCATACAGGGTGTATGTGTTGGGGGGCCTAAAGCAGCCACTCATGAACCCTTCCCTTCTTCCTTATTTTCTCTAAATCAAAGACACAGAAGGATCTGGTTAGCCCTAACCTCCAAATTCTTGGTCAAAGAACCCTAACTCCTACCCCCCAAAGTTATGGAATTTGACCATCTGCTACTGCCAGTATGAAAAAGGAATCTCTAAATGCCCCTGGGCTCAGACACCACCTTTGCACTGACTAGGCTGTCACCCTCCCCTTTCAATAAACCTGGCCTGAGCATCTTTGCTACTGTCTGGTCTCTGGGCTCCACAGCTTACACTTTTCAGTATGTGTTTTGTAGAAAGTTGTGTTATATATATTCATGAGCCCTGCTCATCTAAAATGTTGATGCATACAGCCAGGCCAGGTGGCTCACACCTGTAATCCTAGCACTCTGGGAGGCTGAGAAGGGTGGATCGCCTGAGCAAGAGCGAGACTCCATCTCTAAAAAAATAGCTGAGTGTTGTGGCAGGTGCCTGTAGTCCCAGCTACTAGGGAGGCTGAGGCCAGGGGATCACTTGAACCAAGGAGTTTGATATTACTGTGAATTATGACACCACAGCACTCTACTGAGGGCAACAAAGTGAGACTCTGTCTCCAAAAAAAAAAAAAAATGCTAATGTGTGATGACAATTATCTACCTTCCCAGTTTATTCTGTGAAATAGAAGTATAGAAGTTCCTTTGGGTCTACGGCCATACCACCCTGAACGCGCCAGACCTCGTCTAATCTCCGAAGCTAAGCAGGGTTGGGCCTGGTTAGTACTTGGGTGGGAGACTGCCTGGGAATACCAGGTGCTGTAGGCCCTTTACCCCTAGGGTGACAGCCACATACACTGGAGCTCACGGGTTTGAATCCAGCCTGCCCGCCAAACAATAATAACAACTATAACTAAAAAATAGCCAGGCATTGTGGTGGGAGCCTGTAGTCCCAGCTCCTTGGGAGGCTGAGGCAAGAGAGTCACTTAGGCCCAAGAGTTTGAGGTTGCTGTGAGCTGTGATGCCATAGCACTCTACCCTGGGTGACAACTTGAGACTCTGTCTCAAAAAAACAGAAAAAAAGTTCCTTTGGTTGGGAGTTATAATTAAATGGAATTCTATTGTGATCAACCTTGATAGAGGGGTACAACTTTGTATGCAAAGTAATGAACAGGAGAAAAGGAAAAGAATAGTTTTGTCCTTAAGTGAAATGACTGGTTATTCTAGCAAAGAGAACCACGAAGGACAAAACCCGAATGAATACGGAAAATAGCTGAAGGTTCAAATAAGGAAATTTTATTGGCCTTGGATTATAAAGGTGCAGATAATAAGTCTGAAAAGCTACTAAATATGTGAAAGTCTTAGTAAAGTTTACACAATTTTCATAGGAGATTTGTTTTTGCTTCTGTTTATTGTTTATTACTGTTTACTGACATGCCTGTAATGTACATGTGAAGGATTAATTATTTTTCCAGTGTAATCTGACTACATAACAAAGATTCTGTCTTCCCACAATAATTTTCTGTATTTTGTGTTGGTTTTATTGTGACATTGATTATTTAAGAAAATAAAGCTTCTTCACTTCTAAAAAAGCTAAAGTTCTTGGTAGGTAATCACGTTACCTTTTATGCATGTTTTTAAATGTTTCATTGCCATTTTCAATTAAGTAGCCAAATATTGTTTCTAGGTGTTCAAATCTCCTGACGTCTTTTTTTTTTTTTTTTTTTTTTGAAACAGATTTTCACTATGTCCACCTTTGTAGAGTGCCGTTGGTGCACAGTTCATAGCAACCTCCAACTCTTGGCTTAAGCGATTCTCTTGCCTCAGCCTCCCTAGTAGCTGGGACCACAGGCGCCCGCCACAATGCCCAGCTATTTTTTTTTTTCGTAGTTGCCATTGTTGTTTAGCAGGCTCAGGCTGGGTTCGAATCCACCAGCCCCGTGTATGTGGCCGGTGCCCTAACCACTGAGATATGACCGCCCACCCTTTGTTTTTTGTTTTTGTTTTTTTTATTTCTAAGATTGACTCCTGGGCAGGATGTGGTGGCTCAGGTCTGTAATCCTAGCACTCTGGGAGGCCCAAGCAGGTGGATTGCTTGTGCTCAGGAGTTCAAGACCAGCCTGAGCATAGAGCAAGACTCCATCTCTAAAAAATAGCCAGGAATTGTGGTGGGCACTTGGAGTCCTAGCTACTCAGGAGGCTGAGGCAAGAGGATCACTGAGGCAAGAGTTTGAGGTTGCTATGAGCTATGACACCATGGTATTCTACTGAGGGCGACAAAGTGAGAGTCTGTCTCAAAAAAAAAAAAAAAAAAAAAAAAAAATTCCATGTCTTTTGGACTCAATTGCTAAGGGCTGAGTTTACTTCAGGGACTGATGAGATAACCGGAGCAAGTGCATTGAAAAGTATTGTGTGAGGCTTGGCCCCTGTAGCACAGTGGTTACAGCGCCAGCCACATATACTGAGGCTGGAGGGTTCGAACCCTGCCTGGGCCAGCTAAACAACTATGACCAAAAAAGAAAGAAAAAAAAGAAAAGAAATGTATCATGTGACAAACAGAAATAATATCCCAACCCGTCCCCCAACCCCCACAGCAGCCTGAATGGACCCTCTCTTGGCTGAGGGAACCCAAAAGACTTAGAAACAGAAATCCTTATTATGCCCCATCCCCACTAAC
This sequence comes from Loris lydekkerianus, assembly GCA_963574355.1. NCBI lineage: Eukaryota > Metazoa > Chordata > Mammalia > Primates > Lorisidae > Loris > Loris lydekkerianus. The sequence continues at coordinate 50,964 of CAUYPK010101063.1, read as the reverse complement.
CACTGTTATTAGTCTTTCTTCCCTAAGGGTTAAACAGAAGTCAACCCTTTAGAAAGACTTGCTCCGATGCTGTTGTCAACCAATGCCTAATGCTATACCTCCCTTTTTGAGATTTTGATACAGGAGCTGACCAACATTCCTGTAGACCACTGACCACAGGGCAGTTTGCCTTTGATGTCAGAGGGATGAAAATTCTACCCTCAGTTCAGGCTAATACTGCCATTTTTTGTACTTGCGACCTATGGAGGAGCATGCAGCTCAATTGGGTATGCATGTTTCTCCTTTCATAAACATTCTCCTCCTATATTGTATTAAATATGAATATTCAGCCAAGCTGCTCAGCATAAATTCCTATTTCTTTTACCTTTCCCTGAAACTGTTTGTCCTTTGCTTGTCTGCCTGAGGCTGCGCTTCTGAGGCTGCACTTGTGAGCCTGCAGGCTACAACCCTTTGTGAGAAATAAAGCTCTCTCTTCCAAATGTATGAACCTCATCATTCTTCAGGTGGCAAGTGCTTTTTGCAGGAGTGGGCTGGGAACACCCACTCTTGCCCCAATTTCTTTCTTCTCTTCCTCTTCACTCCCTATGGAAAAGGGGATTTGGTAAGACAATGTCAGGAAAGACTATTTTAGAGTAATGTAACTCATCCAGGTAGGAGGATGGTTAGTATTAGCCCGTGAAAGATGAGTTTGTCCTGTAAATGCCCCAGGCTCTGGCAGAGGCATGAAGCAAAACAAATGCCATCAGATCTGGGACCCCTAGGAGAGCTCTAGGGCTGAGCCAAGCTCTCAGAGTTGGCAGAGAAGCAGAAATCAAGGCAAGGGACCAAGGAAAAGGGTCTCTTGGGCCCCCCATATAAAGACCAGCTCATATTGCTTGAAAGGAGTGGGTAAGAAAGCCAGAGGATGTTTGCATTCTCTTCTGGACTCTCTATGTGTCCTCAATCAGCTAATAAATTGCTTCTAGTGTGGTAACGAAGTATGCCAAGCAATTTTCCAAGCCTCGTAGATATAACTGGGGGATTACAATTTTTTTTCCAAGCTGTAATTCCTAAAGTAATCTCATTCTTGAAATGAACAAAATTCACGTGCAATGTGGAAAACAAGCTAGAATTTGCCCTTCAATCTTCCCTTATACACAGAAAACAAGCTGCTTTTTTCCCTTTTCACAGTCAGTTTTCAATGGATGCCATGTGATGCATAATTTAGGAGTTGGAAGGGCAGCTGTCTTGCTAGGAAGACCTCGGAGCCGGGCACACACTTCTGTAAACATCACGGGCCTCCCTGTGCATGTACCCCTGACTCAGGGGATGTGTGGAGCAACAGACAGGCTGAGGATAAGCAGGTGGTTCAGCCTCCACTCAGGAGAGCTGGACACTTCAGGGCGATTACCGAGTGACGCAGGAGGAGGACGTGCACGCTTTCTTCCTTTTAACAAATGGAGTAGTAAACGGAAATGTTTTGAGAAAAGAAGTCCGTGTTCTCAGACTTTTTTTTTTCCTTGTAAAGTATGAACTAAAGGAATAGGATATCAGGTCTCCTCCGTAGAAATTTAAGATGGAAATCTTTAGGTAATTTCAGTTAATTTAATGGATTACCAATATTTCACCTCACTGCATCCCTTGATTGCTTGGATTCCTGAAGTGAAAATTCTGACCTATTTCCACAGCAGGGAGGGGGAGTACTTTAGTAGGAAAGGTTTATATTTTAGGCAAATGACCTTCCATTTTGGTCCTACCCAAGGAAGGTTTGCCACAGGTGACTCTCACAAGGCCCAACCCCTTCAGCCGAGAGTTTAGGAAGGCAGCTTGGGTGTGGAGGGGATGACACAGGGAGAAAGGGATGTGGGGGCCAGCCTCGAGCATCCTACATGCACCTGTCATCCAAGGAGTCCCCACCCACCCACTCCCCCCGCCACCCGTGAGGAAGGGGCTTCTCATCTGGCCACCTCAGGGCACAGTGAGTTCTCATGTCATTGTGGGGAGGTGAGAGTGGATGGGGAAGACAGGTGGGGGCAGGAGAGCTGTTGAGAGCCCAGAGGCGCAGGCTTAGTCACCCTCCTGCTCAGCTCCTGGCCACCTCTTGCTCCTGCGTCTCTCCCCGTGTTGTGGAGCTGCCTTGTTGAGGACTCAGAGCTGGACCATTGGAGGGCAGTGGGTTAGGGTTAGGGAGGACAGGGGGGCAGATGATGTGGACCCTGCCCCCCCCTGCTAATAAGCCCTTCTATTCCTCTACTCATGGCTCTCAGAATAGTGGGAGATCTCTTCTAACCCTCAGAGCATCATTGCCCCTGAGATTCTGCTTCCTCACCTACAGGCAGGTGCAGGGCCCAGGCTTGCCTGGGATGTGACAAGGAGAAAATGGCATCACTTTATGATGTTTTGTGACAGGAAGTAGGGCCCTTAGCCTGTAGGTGTGGCTTCTGCCCCATCTTCTGAGCCCTCAGTGGCAACCAAGGGTTTTCTTTTCTCCCACGGCCTCCTCTAATTCTCAATTTCTCCTGGAGCAGGTCAGCTCCCTCATTGGCTCACAGAAGAGTTGAGGTCACATTCCTGAGTATGAGGAACTTCACTGTTTCCCAAGGCTCACCTCAAAATGGCACCAACTCGGGTCCCCCCTTCAGGGGCTGAGCAGCAGATCCTCTCTGTGTGGCACTCTCCCCCCCACCCCGTGACAGCCCCTGTTTCCCACAAAGGCTCCATGCGGGGTGTTGAATGAGAGGGAGGGGGAAGGGAGAGGGCCTGGCCCCGGAGTCCCGGCAGAGGTGAGCCGGGCACCACAGGCTCCCTGTGACTGGCCACCCATCTCACCTGTGCGTGGAGAGCCACTCTTTGCCGGTCCTCTGGCTCCACCTCGGGCTGGAAGACAGAAACCAGGACAAATGGCTGACCTCTGGAGAATCGCCCTGCGCAGAGGCGGCATGGCCTCACGTTTCATCCCTGCACCACTCCAGATTACTGTGGGAACTCTCAGCTGGTTGTGCTTGTCTCAGTTGATTGTGGAACTCGGCTCCAATTATTTTACTGGGCAAACTCCGGAGTTCCCCGCCTATGACATTTCTCTGACACACTGAATCTTGAGGTCAGGACATCCCTCCACCCCTCTGCCATAGACAGGCAGACAAATCTGCTGAGGGGACTGCTAGGGAAAAGTGACTCTACCAAGGCACAGGAGGCTAGAAGACCATGGCAGGTTCTGAGGAGTAAGGAGCTGCTGCCCGATGTGGCGTCTGGGCTCCTGTTAACACCAGCACTGCAGCTGGAACTGTGCACTGCTCGGTGGCTTTGAAAGCCTCTGGTAGCCCTGAAAGGTAGTGACTACCACCTTCATCTCATGCATGAGGTGGGAGAGGCTGAGCATCCATTCCGAGGTCCTGCAACCCAGATCCTCCCTGTGCCACTCGAGACCACATCCCAGGATCCCCATGAGTGGGCCCCACACAGATAAAGACATGGCCTCACCTTCTTCCAGGCCCTTTGACTGGCGTCTCATGGTCAGCAGGGCTCTTGGCCCCTGCACAGGCTCACACAGCTGGCTTGCCTAGGCACGCCTCCAGCCTGGGGTGCTCTCCTGCCCTCATGGTGCTGGCCTCCCCGCCTTGGCCACTCTGGCACCAGGGCTCCTTGGGTTGCTTGGAATTGGGTGTGGAGGTGGGTGAAGTTTGGGAGAGAGACAGGGAAGGCAGCAGTGGGTTCCCAGCCCATCAATCCGGCCGCACACTCCTCTGGTCGGGTTTCCCTGCGCAGAGGCGGCGTGGCCTCACGTTTCAGGCATCACTTATACATGAGGGGCCCTGGAAGAGCCAACAGCTGCCAGTTCATGTCCCAGCAATGGTGCAATGATGCCACTTGCACTCTAGCCCGGGAGGTGTGAGGAGCAGCCCAGGGCTCTTTCCCACTGTCTTGAGTTCCTGATTGGGACAAAGCACCAGAGAAATTCTAGGATGTTTGTGAAGCTATCACTTGGGCTTCTGTTTAAAATGCAGATTCCCAGGACTAACATTGGGCATTAGAATTGGTCAGTCTGGTCCTGGCCCCCAAATCTGCACTCAAGATGCTGATTCAGGAGTCCTGGGCCCACATGATGCATGCTTCTGCTAGGACCCCCCACCCCCCACCCCCATAAGTTCTTCCCACCATTACCTGGCTTCAGAAATAATAATAATAATTATTATTAGTTTTTTGAGACAGAGTCTCACTTTGTCCCTCTTGTTACAGTGCCATGGCTTTATGGCTCACAGCAACCTCAAAGTCTTGGGCTCAAGTGACCCTCTTGCCTCAGCCTCCTGAGTAGCTGGGATTCCAGGCACCCACCACAATGCCTGGCTAGGTTTTCTACTTTTAGTTGAGAAAGGGTCTCACTCTTTCTTAGGCTGATCTCAAACTCTTGAGTTCAAGCAATCCACCTGCTTCAGCCTCAGTATGCTAGGATTATAGGCGTGAGCCACTGCACCCAGCTTTTTTTATTTTTGAGATAGAGTCTTGCTTTGTCACCCAGGCTGGAATGCAGTGACATCCTCATTGCTCACTGTAACCTTGAACATCCAGGCTCAAGTGATCCTCTCATTTCAGCCTCATGAGTAGCTGGGACTACAGGCATGTGCTACATTGCCCAGCTAATTTTTAATTTTTTTTTTTTTTTTTTTTTTTTTTTTTTGTCTTTTTTTCTTCCTTGATTGCAACCTGGGGAAAATATTTTGTCTTGCTATGTTGCACAGACTGGTCTTGAACTCCTGGTCTCAAGTGATCTTCCCATCTCAGCATCCCAGAGTGCTGGGATTACAGGTGCAAGTGACCATGCCCAGTCACAACTTTGAAATTCTAATACGTATAGACCTTTCCCTAGATCTTATTATTTAATAGTTAGGAAGCATATGTGTCATTATATGACAGATGTTTACAATGATTTTTATACTTATTTCAGGATCACTCGTGTCCCTTGTAATCCTAGTATTTTATTTGATGGATTTAAAGTCTATGCTCAGAGAAGGGGTCTGTGGACCTCTCCAGGATGCTAAAGGATTTTGTGACACAAACGGGATTAAAACCTGCCCCAGGGTGGGTGTCAAGGCCAGACCCAGGCTGTGACTTTTGCCTAGGAACCTCCTCACATCTTGTTTCTCTGAGGTGAGGGAGTAGGAGGGCCTGCCACCTGCAACCTTTTTGAAGAGGGAGGCAAAGAAACGACCACATGTCATAGCATCTGAAATACACACATGACAGTTCAGTCTGTGGCCCTGAATAGAGTGCTGTGGCATCATCATAGCTCAGCAACCTCAAACTCTTGGGCTTGAGCAATCCACTTGCCTCAGCCTCCCAAGTAACTGGGACTACAGATGTGTGTTACCATGCCCAGCTAGTTTTCTTTCCTTTCTTTCTTTCTTTTTTTATTTTTTAAGTACAGATGGGATCTTGCTCTTCGGGTTGGACTTGAACTCCTGAGCTCAAGCAATCCATTGCCATGGCCTCCCAGGGTGCTAGGAGTTTTGTTTTGTTTTGTTTTGTTTCAATTTTAGCAGAGACAGAGTCTTGCTCTTGCTCAGGCTGGTCTCGAACTTCTGAGATCAAGTGATCCACCTGCCGCAGCCTCCCAGAGTGGTAGGATTACAGGTGTGAACCACTGCATCTTGTCCAGCTCAAGCTTTTAAACTTTTTTGTCACCTCATCTTGGTCTCTAATACAAAGGGTTCCTGGAGTACACCCCAGCCCCAGGGCACTGAGGGCAGAGAGGGGACTCTTGGTTGAGTTCTCTGGCTTCCGTAAGTAGGGCTGCAGCACTAACTTCTCTCCCCTCCAGGGCCATCCCATTGTAGAAAGGGCACCCTCCCATGTGGGAGGCCTGTGGGCTGACGGCAGCCAGAGGGCCCTTCATCCAGAGGAAGGAGGAGCAAACTCCCTGCTGGGTTGGCTCCAAGTCCTCTCCCTGATGAGTGAGGACCTTCTGAATCCTTTGCCTTGCCCTTCCTTGATCTCTTTTGCTGGAGAAGGAAGGCTATCCACATGACCTTTATCTTTGGAAGGAGATTCCCTCATTAACTAGGACCTGCCTGTCTACGCTGCGGAATACACCACTTTTCTCCGTCCAAGAAACAATAATGAGCACCCATTAGGGCCAGGCCCAGTTCTAGGCTCTGCAAAATCATCAGTGAATGAAACAGAGACCCCTGTCCTCAGGGGCTGACGTGTTTCTGCTGTCTGGTGGCCAGACTTAGCCGTTGGTATCTGAAGGGGCCAGCTAGGAATTTACAAATTTCTTCTCCCTCACAACTAAGCCTATTTGCGACAATTATTGTTATAGAATTCAAAATCCAAGTTTGGAAGTCAGATGCTGAACACAGAGTATTTTGTTTTTTTCTTTGCTCACCACTTATACCAATTCGAACACTTCCTGAAATGAATACACATTCAGGGAAGAGGGAGAAGTTCTCATGTGTGTGTGTGGGGGGAGGGGGGAAAAGAAAGGACCACGCTGTTTTCAACCATTGTCCACACTGCACATGTGTTGCCCACTGTTCTGTTCTAGGCCCTGCCCGGGAGTTGTCACCACAACTTCTCTACTCCTCACAATAGCCTGGGAGGTGATGTTGTCACCCCCATGTTTCAGGCAAAGAAATGAAAAACACAGAACCCACCTATCTCCTGGGTGGGTCTGTGACAACAGGTTAAGAGAGCCCTGGTCTAGAACATGGGATGTGTGGCTTTTATTTTCATCGCCCATTAAATCTCCAAGTACCAATGGGAAGATCACTCTGACTTCTGGGCCTTGATTGCTCATGGGAAAACTTGCACCACACATCTCCCTTCCTAAAGGTCCTGGTGTTTGCCTCTTACCTGGGCACCTGGCTGCTGACTCTGCCTTCAGTGCCTCTCTTATGTGACAGCTGGGGCAGCCCCCAGAGCAGATGTCTGACCTCGTCTCTCTGCTGCTGGAAACCCTTCCCTGGAAAGGCATGGCCTCAGTCAACACTCAGACTCCCTGCTGTGCTGCACAAGGCCCTGAGAGCTCCCCCCCCCCCCCCAGCCCACTCTGCCTTTCTCTTTCAGCCTAGCCATTGTAACTCACTCATGCCACTTGCAGTATTGTTCTTGGTACGATTGTCCTTAGTCTTTGCTACCTTTGCCCTGTTTGGTTCACAACTCTGCAGGCTGCTGCCTTCAAGTCATGTGGCAGACCCTAGCACACTGACCACCCAACACTTAACAATATGGCTTGGAATGGTGTTTCCAAGCAGAGCTCTCCAGCTGTCCAGCAAGGGAGCATACTTCTTCTGCAGTAGGTGGTAGATTCCTTTCAAAGACGGGGTGGGCAGTGTGGTTGAGGTTATCCTGAGAAGTCCTGTTAGAAGATAATCTGTGTCCTTATTTGAAGGAGATATAGGATGGTATGGCAGTGTTCTCTTCAGAGAATGAGCTAAAAAACTCATTTAACGCTAAATAACTTAGTTATTTAGTTATCCCATAACTGGTGGGCTCTGGTGTCCAAGGACAGAATTCAAACTTCTGGAAAGATTCCATCTCTGCTCTGCCCTCAAGTGCTGCCTCATCAAGATTTGCCTTTTCTTTGTGGTGATTTCAACATATCTTTAACATGAAACCTCTTAATTTCACACATCTGCAACTTTGAAGAAAAAGGTGTTGCAAAACCATGCCCTTTAACTTTCCATGATACATTCTTTTTCATAATGCTTAACACAAAGCTTTAGCTAATGAATATTTGAGTTTCATATATTGGACATTCAGCTCAACATAAACATTGTTCTGAAAAGGAATGGTAATGGAGTGATGTGCTCTTACATTTTATTAGGGTGGTGAATGTTCCTGTTGCCAGAGCTAAGGATGGTTAGCTTCGCACTAATTCTTTTTCATGGATATGGTTTGATCAGAGAAAATAAAACCCTAAAATCCAATACTGTGGCAATAAAAATAACATGCAGACTAGGCTCGGCACCTGTAGCACAGTGGTCATGATGCCAGCCACATGCACTGAGATTGGCAGGTTCGAGCCTGGCCCAGGCCAGCTAAAACAATAATGACAACTGCAATAAGAAAATTTAAGGCCAAGAGTTGGAGGTTGCTGTGAGCTGTAACGCTATGGCACTCCACCAAGGTCTCAAAAACAAAACAAAAAAATAGGCTCGGTGCCTGTGGCTCAAGCGGCTAAGGCACCAGCCGCATACACCTGAGCTGGCAAGTTCGAATCCAGCCTGGGCCTGCCAAACAACAATGACGGCTGCAACAAAAAAATAGCTGGGCGTTGTGGCAGGCACCTGTAGTCTCAGCTACTTGGCAGGTAGAGGCAGGAGAATCGCTTGAGCCCAGGAGTTGGAGGTTGCTGTGAGCTGTGATGCCATTGCATTCTACCCAGGGCAACAGCTTGAGGCTCTGTCTCAAAAAAAAAAAAAGAAAAAGAAAAAGAAAAAAAGAAAAAAAATAATGTGCAGTCTTGACCAAAAGTTACAGGGTATGCAAACCCAGGAGGGCTTTTATCACAAAACCTGCCCCCCATTTTTTTCTACAAAATCCCCTTTTATTGGTGAAACGTCTTGTGCCATCTTGTTTAATTTCTCTCTGCAATGAAAAGTACTTTCATATATATAAATGCACACATATGTGTATATATAAATATATAATTAGCTATGGGTATCTGCTCACAAAGTGTCCATTGTCACTGATGAAGTGTTGTAAACTAGCACAATGGGGAGGATCTGGTTACGGCAGGTAACACCTGGCTGGATAACGTGAGCTGTGCTATCTCAAGTGCACTGCCCGCCACCTACTAACCCGCACCCAAGGGCTGTGTGCCGGGTGTTTGTGGTACAGGGAGGGAGAGAGGCCATGGGATCTGGATAGTAGCAACCTGCCCTGCAAGCTTTGGGGCATTGATTAGGAACAGGGCTTTTCTAAGGCTCTTTTTGGCAGAGCCTTAGCCCCCTCACCCTTGTGTACCAGCACGGGGGGGTCTTGTTTGTGAGAAACTGCTGAGGCTGTCTCTGCCACTTTAGACAGAGGTAGGAAGTTAGAACCACATCCAGGTACCTCCCAGGGCAGGAGATGATCACTGCCAGATATAAGCCAGGCAGACTGAGACATGATCTACACAGCCCTTGAGGAAAACTGCAGCCAGTTGGTAACCAAAGGCCATTTCTTTCTTTCTTTCTTTTTTTTTTTCTTTTTGAGACAGAGTCTCAAGCTGTCACCCTGGGTAGAATACCATGGTGTCGTAGTTCATAGCAACCTTTAACTCTGGCTCAAGCGATCCTCTTACCTCAGTTTTTCTATTTTTAGTAGATGGGGGTCTTGCTTTTGCTCAAGCCGATCTCTAACACTTGAACTCAAGCAATCCACCCGCCTCGGCCTCCCAGAGTGCTAGGATTACAGGCGTGAGCCACGGGGCTGGCTTTTTGTGTGTGTGTGTGTGAGACAGAGTCTCTCTTGCCTTGGGATTGAGTGCCATAGCATCATAGCTCACAGCAACCACAAATTCCTGGGCTCAACTTATCCTCTTGCCTCAGCCTGCTGAGTAGCTGGGACTACAGATGTGCCACATAACGCCCAGCTGATTTTTTTATTTTTAGTAGCGATGGTGCCTCACTCTTTTTTTTTTTTTTTTGAGATAGAATCTCACTTGGTCACCCTTGGTAGAGTACTGTGGTGTCATAGCTCACAGCAACCTCAAACTCTTGGGCTCAAGTGATCCTCTTGCCTTAGTGTCCCAAGTAGCTGGGACTATAGGCGCCCACCACAATGCCTGGCTATTTTTTAGAGTCTGGCTCTAGCTCAGGCTGGTCTTGAACCTGTGAGCTCAGGCAATCTGCCTGCCTCAGCCTCCCAGAGTGCTGGGATTACAGGCATCAGCCACTGCGGCCATATTGTTCCTACCACTCCAGGAGGAAGAGATGGAGGAAAAAGACTAGGGAGCCAAGATTCTGAGACTCTGTCATTTCTGCCCATACAGGAATAAATTAACAACCGGAATTCTCCGTTCTTCTCAATGCAAATGTAAACAAATACAATCAAACCCCATTTCTAGGTGTCAGTTGAATCATACAGGTGACAACTCCCTCTTTAGCCCACCTCATAAGCAAGCTACCAAAGATTTCTAGGTCTCTGTGTCTTCCTCTGTTGTGTGGAGGAAATTCTGCTCTGACTCCTACAAGGGCTCTTTGGGGACTGAGTGAGGTAGCGTGGCCATAAACAGAACCCTGAAGCCCTGAAGGATTAGGAGAATGCACATGGGCCCCAGAATTGCCAGTGCATGGATGAGCTTCCTTTCTTCTGCTCCACTGTGCCTGTCACAGAGCTCCTCACTTCACTGCCTCACTGAGGCATGGGGGAAGAGATGTGGCCTGGCCTTGTCGGCTACCCACGTCCAGCCTCTGCTGTGCTCTCTTTGCCCCTTGGGTTCTGGGGCTTCTCCTCCATCCTGCACGGCAGCACTAACCCTGCTGTGGAGAGTGAGCTCTCATCATCGGCCTTTTAGAACTAACCTGGTGAAATAGTAGCAGAGCCCAGAAAAGGAAGTCCCCAACAGGGACAACCTAACAGCTTTAAATTTCTTTGGCCTCATCTGCCACAGGAAACATCCCTGGCCACCCTCTTTGGATGTTCTGAATTCCACCCACACTTTGTTTCAAGAGCTCACTCTATGAGCAAGACACCACCCATCTGATATACTCACACATGCAGTTTGGGGTACTCACACATGCAGTTTGAGGTGGAGAAGACATTCACTGAGCTATAGAGTCTCTTAGCTCAGTAGGCATCATCACAGCAAAGGGTGCTGGGGAGGATGAAAGGGGACATCACCATTGAGATGGCTGTGTCCATCAGGGACAACATTGGTCTCCCTTAGTCATTTGGGCAAACTCTCAAAAGTCTTCACTCTTTTGATCTTTGTTTTATTGTCTGGGGGCCCTTGGCTATCTGTTTATATTTCACTGTGCGGCACTGCTATTCTGCATGTGTGCCTGCCTTGCTGATGAATGGGTGGGCCTCACTTTAGGATGGTGTTTCTCAGTCTCAGCATTGTTGATGTTTCAGACGAGATACTTTGTTGTGTGGGAACTGTCCTATGAATTATAAGACATTTTGCAGCTTCCTTGGCCTCTGCCTACTAGCCACCTGCAGTACCCACCTGATAAGACACCAACAATGTCTCCAGGTACTTTTTTTTTTTTTTTTTTTTTTTTTTTGACAGTCTCACTTTGTGGCCCCCAGTAGAGTGCTGTGGCATCATAGCTTACAGCAACCTCAAACTCTTGGGCTCAAGCAATTCTCTTGCCTCAGCCTCTTGAGTAGCTGGGACTACAGGCGCCCACCACAATGCCCAGCTATTTTTAGAGATGAGGTCTTGCTCTGGCTAAGGCTGGTCTTGAACCTGTGAGCTCAGGCAATCCATCCACCTCAACCTCCTAACCAGGCATTGTTAAATGTACTGTGCTTGGGGATAAGTCACCTAAGATTGAGAACCACAGCTATAGGGTGATGAGGCAGGGATAAAATATACCCACTCCTATTGTTTGTGGGCCTTTTTTCTGGACAGTGAAGAACTCTCAGAGAGAAATGTTCTCATATCCTGCTTGGCTGAGGAAGAGAGGAGGTCTGAGAGTCCAGCTCTCTGGCACGTGGATATTCACTCCATTCTTTTGTTTTCATTTGGTTCCTCATCTTATTCTTGCTCTGTCTATATCCTTCAGCCCAAAGCTTCCCACTTTGTCAACCTTTTCAGAGAGCCAATTCTGAATCTGCTCTGGCGGAGAGGATCTGGTGTCCAATCAATCTTTTCTGGGGGTTTGTTTTTAAGAACAGCTTTATGTAAGTATAGTGAACATATCATAAAATTCACCCTATTGAAGTATACAATTCTGTGGGGTTTTTTTTTTTTAATATTCACACATCTATGTCTGGTTTTCAGAGGTGACTGCTTCACTAAGTTTTTCTAATGTGGTACTGACTGTGATTATGGTTTCCTTTAGCCTTTACGGTAACACTCTAGTGAATGTTCTTAGCCATATGGCACAAGTCCCTCTGAGGTTGGAAGTGGGGGAAAATAGAATAGGCTTGGGCAGAGAGTGCATGGATTTGTGGCTTCATTGTCCTTCAGTCCCCAGAGACACTCTCTCTAATTTTCTCCTCCAAGACCTCAGGATCCCACGGAGGACCCAGGGCTGCAGCTGCTCTTCATCCTTGCCATTTGCCTGGCATTTCTCTGAGGAAGTCTGTGTAAATTGGGATTCTGAGGCCACTAAGATGAAAGGTGGGGACTTCGCTTCTAGGCCACAAGTGGGTACTTAGCCTCTGTGTGTGTGTGTAAATGGGGAGTTGGTGGCTGGAAGCGTCATCCAGCACTAAGAGAGTGATCAAGGCTCATCCTCTGAAGGGCTAGGCGGCAGGTCTGGACTCAGGTGGGGTCATGTCCTCTGAGGTGTGGGAGGGGCACGTGGAGCCTTGGCCTCATGTAAATCACAATTTAGTCTCTGTAGCAGAAGGTCAGGGCTAAGACCTTGGGCCAAAATTTCCTGATTCTGTTTCTGGGGTAAAAACTTCAGGATTCCATCTTCTTTTTTTTTTTTTTTAAATTAATATGAGGGTAGAAATTTTTAGGTTACATTGCTCTCACTTTCAAGGTAAAATTTAAGTTGTATAGGAGCCCCTCACCCAGGGTGCATGCTGAACACCTTTGCGTTGTGCACAGTAGTTGAGATCCCACCAAAGGCCCTCCCTCCTCCTGCCAATTGCTCTTCCCCTTCCCCCTCACCCCAACCCCACCTCCTTCATAGACTATACTTGTGTTTTACTGTTCATATGAGTGTGTCATTGTTCATATATTAGTTTATTATCAGTATTGAGTACATTGGATACTTTTTTCCATTCTTGAGACACTTTACTAAGAAGAACGTGTTTCAACTCCATCCAGGTAAACATAAAAGATGCAAGGTCTCCATAATTGTTATGGCTGAATAGTATTGCATGATATATACATACCACGGTTTGTTGATCCATTCATGGGTTGATGGGCATTTGGGTTACTTCCACCACTTGGCAATTATGAATTGAGCTGCAATAAACATTCTGGTGCAAATGTCTTTGTGGTAAAAAGTTTTGTTCTTCTGGGTAGATATGGGATTGCAGGATCCAATGGAAGGTCAACTTTTAATTCTTTGAGGATTCTCCATACTTGTCTCCAAAAAGGCTGTATTAGATTGCAATCCCACCAGCAGTGTAGAAGTGTGCCCATCTCTCCATATCCATGCCAGCATCTGGAGTTTGGGGACTTTGTGATGTGGGCTAATCTTACTGAAGTTAGGTGATATCTCAGAGTGATTTTGCTTTGTATTTCTCTGATAATCAAAGATGATAAGCATTTTTTCATGTGTTTATTGGCCATTCATCTGTAATCAGGAGATGTTAACAAATGGAAGAACATACTGTGCTCATGGCTAGGAAGAATCAATATTGTTAAAATGTCCTTACTACCCAAAGCAATCTACAAGTTTAATGCAATCTCCATCAAAGCACCAATATCATACTTTAAAGAATTTGAAAAAAATAGTACTTAATTTCATATGGAACCAGAAAAAAACCTGAATAGCCACTATAATTCTTAGAAACACACACAGATCTGGAGGTATCACATTACCAGACTTCAGGTTACACTACAAGTCTATAGTGATCAAAACAGCATGGTACTGGCACAAAAATAGAGATGTAGAGCTATGAAATAGAATAAAGAATCTAGAGATGAACCCAGCCACATATCATCTTTCGATCTTTGATAAGCCTAACCAAAGCATGCACTGGGGAAAAGAATCCCTATTTAAGGCTCCGTGCCTGTGGCTCAAGTGGCTAAGGCACCAGCCACATACACTTGAGCTGGCAGGTTCGAATCCAGTCTGGCCTGCCAAACAACAATGACGGCTGCAACCAAAAAAATAGCTGGGTGTTGTGGCGGGCGCTTGTGGTCCCAGCTACTTGGGAGGCTGAGGCAAGAGAATCGCTTAAGCCCAGGAGTCAGAGGTTGCTGTGAGCTGTGATGCCACAGCACTCTACCCAGGGCGACAGCTTGAAGCTCTGTCTCCAAAAAAAAAAAAAAAAAAAAAAAAAATCCCTATTTAACAAAAAGTGCTGAGAGAACTGGTTAGCCACATGTAGAAGACTGAAACTGGACCCTTATCTCTCACAATTGATAAAAATTGATTCTTGCTGGATAAAGTATTTACATTTAAGACATGAAACAATAAAAATTCTGAAGAGAATGTGGGGAAAACGCTTGAAAATATTGGTCTGAGAAAAGATTTTAAGAGGAAGCCTCCCCGCCCCCAATTGCAGCAACACCAAAAATAAATAACTGGGATTTGATCAAGCTAAAAACCTTCTGCACAGCTAAGGGTACCACAAACAAAGCAAACAAGACAGCCTTCTGAATGGGAGCAGTTTTTTTTTTTTTTTTAACATGTTATGAATCTGAAAAAGGTTTGATAACTAGAATCTACAGAGAACTCAAATTAATCAACAAGAAAAAAGCAAACAACCCTATTTCTATGTGGGCAAGAGAATGGAACAGAAACTTCTCTGCAGATGGCAGACGAAGGACCCCATCTTTTGAGGAAACTTGGGTGGGCGGGGGTGCTGAGCCCCAGAGGGAGAGGCAGGAGGGATCCAGTTCCACTCTGGAGGAAGAGCGCTAACCCAGGACCTGGGCTTCTTGGGGCCAGCAGTCTGTCCCTCTGAAAGCCGCCAGCTCGTCGGTCGACCCTCGGGCGTGGCCCCTGCCAGGCAGCAGCAGGACAGGGCCGCCGAGGCCCTTGGGTTCCCCCGCTCGCCTGCCGCTGTCTCACCTGCCAGACCTGAGATGTCGGCGAGCGCCCCCTGTCAACCAAGTTGGGCTTAGCATTGCGGCAAACTCAGCATGGCAGTTAGGGGACCGCCTGGGGTCAGAACCAGCGCCTCCACCTTGCGGTGAGAGATGGGGACTCGGTGGACACTAGCCAGTATATGTGAAACAACCTCAAAATCACACGTTCTTTGCCGGAGTAAGCATTTGCTGTTAGAGCACCTTTAGATGAATCTAAGCGGTGTAATTTAAGAGGCTCAGAATCACGCTTTGATTTCAAAAGCATCTTATTACTGCGGGTTAGAGCAAATATAAATGCAACTAAGCGGTTAACGTTAAAATTGAAAGTAAGCCCTAACGGGGCGGCGCCCGTAGCTCAGTCGGCAAGGGCGCCGGTCACATACACCTAGGATGGCAGGTTCAAGCCCAGCCTGTGTCTGCCAAGCAACAACGAAAACTGCAACCAAAAATAGCCGGACGTTGTGGTGGGCGCCTGTAGTCCCAGCTACTTGGGAGGCTCGTGGCAGAGAATCGCTTAAGCCCATGAGTTGGAGGTTGCTGTGAGCTGTGATGCCAGGGGGACAGCTTGAGACTCTGTCTCAAAAAAAAAAAAAAGAAAGAAAAGAAAAAGAAAGTAAGGCCTAGTGACTTTTTGTGACCTAGAGCACATTGGAGTAGAAAGATGTGCTAACAAACTAGCTCAGAAACACTTATCTCAAAATAAATATACATCTTAATGCAAGTTACAGCAAATAATGATAAATTTAGGTATTTATAAATTTAGTATTCCTAAACTCAATTTCATATGGGAAATTAGAACAAATCATGTCCAGGCAAAATCAAGTTCAAAATTACTCATTTAAAATAAAATGCATGAGCTTTGTAAGTACTGTATACATTTTACTTATGCAAATAAGCTCAGAAACACAATCACCTCAAAAATATCATTTTGGTGTGAGTTACAGCAAATTAAGTACGTTAAATAAGAACAGTGTCACATTGCAAAAGTACCTTACTAGGTTGAGTTAATGAAAATGAGTTATTTATAACGTGTTTGTAAATAAGCTAAGAATCAGACATTCCCCTAACTTCTGATAGTGAGAAACCAAATAAAATAAGTTACAACCAATTTAGATACATCTAAGCAGTATTACAGAATATGTCCTTAACCTAACTCCTTATGAGGAATTAAAGTCAATCTTGCCAACCCTAAGCATTTTAGATGAAATCAAGCACAAAATCACTCATTCATTTCAAATGACACTTCTTACTGCTCCTTAGAGATAATCCACATGTAAAAGTTGATATTAAAACAAGTGCAGATCAAGCATTCTCAAAGGACCTTTTTAGAGTAACTTAAAATGCATCTAAGTTTATGTAAAATCAAACTCAAAATCACTTAGTCATTTCAAACAAACCTTCATAAGTGTTTATTAAACTTTACATGTGCACACAACTTCAGAAACACATTTAGCTCAAAGTGTCCTCCTTCCTTCAGACAATAGGAGGGTCTTGGCTCCTCAGGCCTGGCGCAAAGGCCCCTCTTTTCCCAAGTATGTGATTGTTTTTGACTGAAACCATCAGCAACGATGTCCCTGCTTTTCCCTCCAAAAGCTGAGTCCACATTTCAGCTCTAGAAGCTAAGACCCCATCTCCCATCTTAGAGGCTAAATCTCCAACCCCCACACTGGAGCTCATTTCCTACACTAGAGACTGAGATCCCTCTTCTCCATCCAGAGGCTGTCTCCACCATCTGCCCCACTGGCTAGGTCCACACTTCCCTTTCAATTTTTTTTTTAATTTAGAGACAGAGTTTTACTTTGTCAGTCTCGGTAGAGTGCTGTGACACCACAGCTCACAGCAACCTCCAACTCTTGGGGCTTAGGTGATTCTCTTGCCTCAGCCTCCTGAGTAGCTGGGACTACAGGTGTCCGCCACAACACCTGGCTATTTTTTTTGTTGTTGCAGTTTGGCCGGGGCTGGGTTTGAACTCACCACCCTTGGTATACTCACTGAGCCACAGGCGCTGCCCCACTTCCCTTTCTAGAGGCTGTGCCCAAATTCTGGCTGCAGAGGTGGCTGCTTATCTCAGAGCCTACATGCACTGTTCACACCTGACTCTGAGTCTCTACTTCTAGGACTGAATGTTATGCCCCAGAGCTGTCCCCACAGGTAAGGCCCGCAGTTCTCCCTCCAGAGACTGAGTCTAGATTTGGCTCCATAGGCAGGCTCTACCTCTCCCCCAGAAGCTACACCCCTGCTTTTCTCTTCAGAGGATAAGAACCCACTGCTCACTTCACAATACCTCTTCCCCTTGCTGAGTCCCTACTTGAGTTGAAGATAAGCCCTTACCAGTTCACCATAGAGGTTACATGTCCACTTCCAATGGCTGAGTTCCCAATGCTCATCCATATGTAATATTTCCACCATTTGCTCCATAGTTCCAGTCCACTCTTCTCCTTCCAGAGGCTAAGTTCCCATGATTCACCACAGACATTACGTTCTCATTTCTCTCATGAGAGGCTAAATTCTTGCTTCTCCCTCCAGAATCTGTGTCCTCACTATTCGTCACAATGGCTAAGTCCAGACTTACCCTCCACTTGCAGCACAAACTCAATACCCACTTCCCACCCCAAAAGCTATCTTCCTGCAGCTCCCACCAGAAGCTAAGTTCCTAGTTTTTGCTTTAGAGTCTCAGTGCCAACCTGTGCCTCTAGTAACTGTCGTCAATACTCCCTTCCAGAGACCAAGTATCTGCCACTTACCCATAGATTAAGTCTCCACTTTTCTCTGAAAAGATGAATTCCTATGTTCACAAATACTTTGCAGAGGATATCTGACTGAATTTCTGGGGCCAGAGCTGACCAGTGATTTTCCCAAACCAGTTTCCCACTGGTACCCTTTCTCCTTAAGGTGAATTAGAGCCTATCTAGTCAAAATTAAGCAGTATATTAATGAGAATGAGCTCAGAAGCAGACATAGTTGTTCTCAAAAGTAATTGTAACTTCTGAGAGAGAATGAGAGTGTAGGTAGTCTAAATTAGGCAGTATATATGAAATCAAGTTTGAAGTTACTCATCCATTACAAATAAAATTTATAAGCTTCATAAATGATACACACCTGATAATTAAATTCACGAACTCATCCTAACACTTGTGAAGTCTTACATATTCATTGTTGAATATTACTATGCTCACCTTTGACATACTCCCTTAGGAAGCTATGCACCAATGTTAGTGCCCAGGCCACCCTCCATAGCAATTTTGGAACTCCCCTTCCCTTCTCTTCCCTTCCATTCCCTTTCCTTCCCTTTCTCTTCTCCCTCCTCTCCTCCACTCCCCTAATTTTTCTATTTTCAGTAGAGACAGGGTCTCATTCTTGTTCAGGCTGGTCTCAAATGCTTGACCTCAAGTGATCCTCCTGACTCTGTGGGAACTCTTTTTTCTTCAATGGCCATCAATGCTGTCATTGTATTACCCTTGATGCCCTGAATGTCATTAAAATGTCTTCAATATTTCCTTTATCTTTGGGTAAAAAAAAGTTATTGAGGACCACATCAGGTGAGTAAGTAGGGTGTTCCGATACAGTTATTTGTTCACTGGCTAAAAATTCCCTGATACACAGTGCTGTGTGAGCAAGTTCATCATCATAATGCAAGAGCCATGATTTGTTGGCCCAGATTAAATCTTCTCATTTCTCTATCAAAGTTTACTTGGTCTGGGAGGCTTCTCCCAGTCAGCTGATGATTTTTTTGTTTTTTTGAGACAGAATCTCACTACGTCACCCTTGGTAGAGTGCTGTGACATCACAGCTCACAGCCACCTCAAACTCTTGAGCTCAAGCAATTCTCTTGCCTCAGTCTCCCAACTAGCTGGGGCTACAGGCACCAGCCACAACGCCTGGCTATTTTTTGGTTGTAGTTGTTATTGTTGTTTGGCAGGCCCGGGCTGGGTTTGAACCCGCCAGCTCCAGTGTGTGTGGCTGGCACCCTAGCTGCTGAGCTACAGGTACCGAGCCTCCACTGATGATTTTGATGCATAAGTGACAATTTTTTTGCCATGTTTTTGTCAGTTCTGCTTATTCCTGGCTACTCTAACCTCTCTTAATCAGTGATGTTTTCTCTCCCCTCAGAAAAACATTTAATCCACTTGTACACTGCTGTTTTCTTTGTGGCATTTATCCCCATAAACTTGGCCTCGCATGCCCATAATTTTACTTCCACTCTTGCCAAGTTTAACAAGAAGTTTGACATTTGCTCATTGCTGTAATTCAAGCTCTGACATTCTCTGGATGGCACACAAAAACACACAATAATGAACACCACCAGCAAGATACTTCCACACATTGACAGCTATGAGATGCCGACATACCAAGGTTATGAAATCTTACCCACTTGTTTGTACAGTGCTGGCAATGTAAGCACATGGTGGCAAGTTTGCAAACTTAATTGTCAGACCTTACAGTATATGTATGAGGCTTCTAGTTTCTCCATATCCTTGCCAACAGTTATTATTTTCCATTTAAAAAATTATTTTTTATTATAGCCATTACACTGGGTACAGGTTATGGTTTGGGTTTGTATTTTCCTAATGACTAATGTTGATAAGCCTCTTTTTATGTGTTTTTTTTTTTTCCATTTGCATAAAGTATTTTCTTTGAAGAAATGTCTATTAAGTCTTTGTCTTTTACCTATTTCTTTTCTTTTCTCTCTTTCCTTTTTTTTTTTTTTTTCTTCAGATAAGAGTCTCACTCAGTTGTCCTGGGTAGAGTACCAAGGCATCGTAGCTCCAAGTAACCTTGAATTCTTGGGCTCAAGAGATCCTCTTGCCTCAGTTTTTTCATTTTTAGTAGAGTTGGGATATCAGTCTTCCTCAGGCTGGTGTCAAAATCCTGAGTTCAAGCAATCCACCCACCTTAAGAATTACAAGTGTGAGCCACCACACTGAGCCTGAGTTTTTTGCCATTTTATTTTATTTTATTTCATTTTTATTTTTATATTGACATAGGTTAGAGTGTTGCCTGGCTTAGAGTGCAGTGATGTCATCATAGCTCACTGCAACCTCCAACTTCTGGGTTCAAGTGATCCACCTCCCTCAGCCTCTCAAATTGCTGAAAACTCCAGGCACATGCTATCATGCCCAGCTAATTTTTCTAACTTTGTTTTAGAGTTTTAACTTTTATATTTTAGTATTTATTGAAGAGACCATTCATTCCCCATTTAATAGTGTCGGCACCCTAGGATTACAGGCGTGAGCCACTGTGCCCTGCCAAGTTTAAAATCAGTTAGCTACTACTGTATGGGTTTCTTTTTGGACTCTCATTTCTATACATTGTTTTTTATGTTTCTCTTTATACCATACTTTTTGATTACCAAAGCTTTGTATTAAGTGTGGAAGTCCCTCAACTTTGTCCTTCTTTTGCAAAATTGTCTTGGCTATTTGGGGTCCCTAAAAATTCCATATAAACTTTAGGATCATATTTTCTATTCTATTTATGTAAAACAGCCATTGGAATTTTGACAGGGATGGCAGTGAATTTATAGATTTCTTTGGGGAGTATTGCCATCTTAACAATATTAAATCATACTTCCATTTTAACAATATTAAATCTTTGGCAGGGCGCGGTGGCTCACGCCTTTAATCCTAGCACTCTGGGGGGCCGAGGCGGGTGGATTGCCTGAGCTCAGGGTTTCGAGACCAGCCTCAGTAAGAGCAACAACCACCCCCACCCCCCCAAAGAAAACAATAGCCGAGAATTGTAGCAGGCACTTGTAGTCCCAGCTACTTGGGAGGCTGAGGCAAGAGAATTGCTTGAGTCCAAGAGTCTGAGGTTGCTGTGAGCTATGACGCCACAGTACTCTACCAGGGTCAACAAAGTGAGACTCTGTCTCAAAAAAAAAAAAAAAAATTAAATCTTCTAATCTATGAACACATGTTGTAGTTTATATCTTTACATGTTTTTCAGTAATATTTTGTTATTTTCAGTGTATAAGTCTTATACCTCCTTGTTTAGATTTTAAGTATGCTATTCTTTTTGATGCTATTATAAATGAAATCATTTTCTTAATT
Source organism: Loris lydekkerianus (assembly GCA_963574355.1). Lineage (NCBI taxonomy): Eukaryota > Metazoa > Chordata > Mammalia > Primates > Lorisidae > Loris > Loris lydekkerianus. The sequence goes on along the minus strand of CAUYPK010101063.1, from coordinate 30,066 downwards.
TCATTTTTAAACTGTTCACTGTGAGCTACAGAAATACAAGATTTACCACATACAAGATCACATTATCTGTGAATATGAAAAGAAGATAGTTTTACTTTTTTGTTTCCAATTTGGACCTTCCTTCCCTTCCTTCTTTTTTTGTCTAATTGTTCTGGATAGATCTTCCAGTACAATGTTGCATACGAAAGGCAAAAGTTGGCATCTTTTTGTCTTGTCATTGATCTTAGGAGAAAATTTTTCAGTTTTCATCATTAAATGTGTTAGCTGATGTCATCAATGCATCTCATGCTGTGAATGCAAGCTTCAAGACTACTGAGGTGTCATGGAGGGGAGTGGAGCAACGACAAGTAAAAACTCTGCACAGTTTTCCTACCTTTTCTTCTTTATAAACAGACTTCATTTTTAGAGAAGCATTAAATTTACAGCAAAATTAAACAGAAGGCACAGAGATTTCCCATTGATATCACATCTGTCCTTGTATTTTTATTTCATTTTTTTGTGGTTGTATTTTTACTTCAACTGTTCCATGTCTGTTTTTCATTTGATGAATAACAGTCATGATGGAGCATAGAAGGATGCTGAGGAAGGGCTCCAGGCCCAGGGCTGGATTCTGCTCACTGCTAACATGGCAGCCTCCAAGATAAGAGACGGGAATCAGTGCATTCTGTGGAGGCTGGACAGAATTTCAGGAAATTTTTATATATCTCTTGGTTCATGGTGGCCTTGGGGGCCCTTTTCTTTGTCTCTTGAACACTAGAAAACAGAGAAGTCTGAGAAGAGTGATATAGGGAAGGTGAAGAGAAATAAGAGGGTAGAAGGAGGCAAGGTGTTGGAGAAAATAAAAATAAAATCTCCTGCCAATGCATAAAATCCTCTTTACACATGTAAAAAAGAAAGAGAACAGTTTTATTATTGAGACTTCAAAGTGCCCAGAAATTGAGAGATAGGTGATCATCATAGGTGATCTGTTAATGAGATTTTAAAGACAGAAAGAAACTTCACTTTTTATCTAGTTGAACAGATACAATCTATTACAAACATGTTCTGAAAATTAAAGATAATTTGCCCTCTTTTGAAAAGATCTGACATCGTTTGCAGTACAATTTTTCATAGTTCATCCTAAATTCACCTGATAATGGGGGTAGTGATCTGTGCTAGTTAATTGCCTTTATCAGAAAGAAAAATGAAACTACTTCTATGTATGACAACCAGGCAGTTACAGTTTGGAACTTGGCACCTAAGCTAAACTTCTAGGGAGATAGAGACATTATCTTCCTTAATGTTTACATTTCAGAGATGGCTCCCTAGGCCTTTAAGAAAAACACTCCTACATTGCAAAGCTGGCAAGATGCTTCTTCAGCCTTTTAAAAGAATTATATACACATCAAAGGGGAAAATGATTTACAAATAAAATTCTCATGGAAATACTAAGGGAGGGAGGTCAGGTCTATTTCCCTTTTGGCAACAGGAAAATTCAATTTGATTTTTATTGACCATTATGATTTAAACGCTCTCCCCATGAGCAGAAAGCCTCCTTCGCCGACCCAACTGGCCTGTTGCAGAAGGTATGAACCCAGTTCGTAACCAGGACCTTACCTAAATGGCCAGACAGCCAGATTCCAGCCTGAGGGAGGCTTCCATCTTCCAAGAACTGGATGAGAGTTTGTCACTAACTATAAGAACTTCAACAAGATGAAACTGAGTACAAGGCACCCAAAGGAATGCACTGGAGTTGAGGATAAGGGCTCAAGAGAAACTTTGGGAGATGGCTTTGTCCATCTGTCTCCCTCTCCACACTCAAGTAAAACGGAGATGACCACAGGGGTGCAAGGAAAGCGCTAAGTCAAACCTAGATGGTCTCCACTGAAGTTGATGCGGTTGTTACCGTCCCTGAAGCAAAAGCACTCTGCTCATTGGTGCTCTTCAACAGCCAAATTGGCCAACCAGAAGCGCCTTCTCCGGAATCCGGAAGCGTTAGCGCAGCTGCCGCAGAGGCATCTGGGGAGTGTAGTCTTTCTAAGGAATGGGCCAACGGGACAAAAACTTCGCTTGGGAACCGGTACTTATTTTCAGCCTGGGCATTTTGAGAAAAGAGACGGGAGGCTGTCACTGCAGTAGCCATTGTCCCGTTAAATTAACGCCCCAGAAGCGGCTCCGCGACGGCCCAGGGAGCCGGAGCCCGCGAGGATTCTGGGAACTGAGTTCTGGCGTGGCCCGAGCCGACCGCTGGGGCCAGGCCTCCCCGGGTCCTCGGCCTCAGGATGCCCCTTCTCGGGCGGCGTGTACGGTCGGGAAAGGCCGGACCTAGGCGAGGATTCAGGTAGGGGAGTGCGGGCGGCGCTGCAGCCCTGGCGAGGCGCAGGCGTTTGGGTTTTAGGGGAGGGGGTGCGGCTCCAGGAGCGCATTTGGGGCGGGGCAATGGGGAGAACTCTGAATTTCTGGGCGTGGCAAGGACCTTCCCTGACTGCGGCAAGATTGATCTGGAACTTTAGTTATTCTTTTTTAACGGTGGTAGGATTAGGGGCCAAACAATTTCCAAATGGGGAGGGAGGCCCAGTCTCATAGAGAGAGCGTTTAAATCATAATAATGCATCCCTGGGGTTTATTTGGGCTGTGGGGCAACACACAGGGCAACAACCTCTGTGGGACGAGGGGTGTGGCTAGGAGCTTTTATCCCCGGGTCGTCTTTTAGCAAGGGATCGTTTACTTGGGTTCTGCATCACCAAGTGGTTGTGGAAATCTAGGGCTGATCTTGAATTCCAAAGTTTTTGTTTTGTTTTTTCCTTTTTGGGGTGGGGCTGGGTATGTCCAAAGTGGTGTTTGAGCGTAGGTGGGAGAGAGAAAATCTTAGGCCTTGACATGCCTTGGTTTGTTCTGATGAGGGTGGAGAATAGGTGGTGAGCCCGACGTAATCAAAATATCCTTTAGGGGTGGATGGGGAGGGTGTCTCGGTCTGGAGTCCGCGAGGTTTTTAGAAGGGTGAGGAAGATTTTTGTCCCCTAATAGCGTACTGTATCCTTCTGGCTTGCATCTGGGCAGTTTTTTGAATGGAGGTAGCTCTGTTTTCTGGGACCTCTTGTTCCAGGGTTTATTGTGTGGCGGGTGCCTGCTCAGCTTTGTGGCAAAGATCCTGGGTTTGGTTGTAATGTGTGTGGCCAGTTTGGATGATTCGCTCTTTTCTTGGGTGCTCTTCTCTCAAGTGTTGGGGCCAAATCTCTGATTTGGGGCTTTAACGGGGGTGTTAGGGACCCCCTAAGGGTGGGACTTCTGAGAGCTGTTGCTCGACTATATTACTTCTGGCATGTGGTGAGCCAGGTGTCAGGACTTAAAGTTTTTAAAAAATATTTTGCTAAAGACAAATTTTAAACCTACCCTGTAGAATCATACCCGGACACCCCCCCCCCCCCCGGACCTATCACCAAATTCAGTGTTTGTTGACTCATGGCCTATATAGATTCAGCTATATTCCCTCCATGCCATGTGTGCATATACTTTGAGAATAGTCAGTCCCCAAAAGAGCTGGACACTACTTACATTGCCATTGACCCAAATGACTAATTGTGTGGCATTCCACAACTAAACTTCAAATCTAGGTACTTTCTAGCCTTGTCAATTTGAACAAGATACATAATTGTGCCTGTTTATCACAAAACCATAGGGCGGCGCCTGTGGCTCAAAGGAGTAAAGCGCCAGCCCCATATGCCAGAGGTGGCAGGTTCAAACCCAGCCACAGCAAAAAAAAAAAAAACCTAACTCAAGGAATGTTTGGAAGGTAAAATTTGCACAGTGCTTGGAATTGTCTCTGGCATACAGTAAGAGTTTAGTAAGTGTTAACTATTACTAATAATATCACAACTTGAGGCCCATGGCATTAAAAAGATAAATGTATAGTAGCAGAATGTTAGAGCAGGCTGTATTCTGATGCCCATAGCTGGTGCTATCCCCTAGAAGCTGTCTAGATTCTTCTCTTTTCTAGCAGACCTGAGGCTTTTTTTTAAAGGAAGAGGATACCCCCTCATTTTAAACTTGGGGATTTCTAGCCTCATATCTAGGGGCCAGGAAATAATCCTGAAGCTCATATTGTCTGTTTTTTCAGGTCTACCTTCTTGAATCCCTGCCTGACAGGAAGGGACTGTCTGTTGAGAAAGAGAAGACTTCTGTGCTCCTGACAACCTAATTCCAGGTAGGTCACCTACCTTTCATGTTCGTCTTCTCTGCTCCAAATAATGGGAGAATTTTCTTTGCTCATCCTGACATCTCGTGCCCTCAATGTCCCATTTGAGGGTCTATGTCCTACTTGTTTCCCCAGGATATCAGGGCTGTTTTATGGGTAAAGGCCTCTGCAGCGAATATTGTCCCAGACCAGTGCTCTCATTCAGATTCCCACCACCCTAGCTCCAATGATACTTCATCCTGGCTGTTACATTCCTAGGGCTGTGTCAGGTGCTGTGAAATAAAAAAATCATAGCAACCACCATTTATTGGGAAGTTGTCCTGTGCCTGGCACTAGGTTTACAGTCACCATGATATTTTAATCCCTCAACAATTTGAAAGTTAGGAATCAAAATTCCCATTTTATAGGAGAACTGATGTGCAATTCTCAGCCTGTGTAACATGGCTGGGTCAAGTGGAATTAAGATTTAACATTTTTTCGTTGCCAACATTCTGTAATTCCTGTTTCATCCCAAATCCCTCAAGCTCACATTTTGTTTGCTTTTGCTGTCCTTGACGAATCAGTTAGAAAGCATTTTTGTAATGTTTTAGAGCACTTAATATTTATTATAAGAATCACCTATTTCTCAACATTTTGTTAGAATTGACCAATAAAATTATGTAAATCTGATATCTTTGGAGGAGTAGAACTTTGGCTCCCCTTTGATTTTTTTCTTTGGTTAATACTTTGTTCATTTTTTTCTTTTTCCTTTAGGCAATTTATATTCTTCTAGGAAATTACCTGTGCTTTCTCTCTCTGTCTCTTCCCCTGCCCCCTTCTCTCTCCCCTCTCACCTTTTGAGCAGATTATTTATCCCCTTCGCCTGGTGTGTTGCTTCTTGGATAGATGCACAGACTTCTAAACAGCAGCATCCTTTTCATTTCTTTAGATCTTCCCTGATAGCCTTCTATCTTTGATGACTTAAGTTTCTCCTGGACAGTAAGATCCCTGGCTGTTTTCTGATAGTGTGACAAGTGTAGAGACTTATGTCCTTTATTTTCGTGTTCTAGGCATAACCACAGATCCTAGCACCTTGAAGTCCCAATCAGTAGCGGGGACTGGAGCTGGCTGAGAGTGAGTTTGTGAGCTTGGGAACTTCATCAAATATCCTGGCATCCCTCTGTGTGGCCTCTCCTTAGGTATACATCCTACCCTGCTGAGCTCAGAAATGACCATGTGACTTGATTGGCCAATGAGCTATGGTCAGAAGTATCTCTTTTGGTAAGATTTCTGAGAACCTGTATATAGTTCTCCATCTTTTATCTCCCTCTGTCATATTGGCATTTTACAAATTGAAGCTGCACTTTAGTCCTGGAGTGAAGGTAACTTAACACAATTACATTTAACAGATGATGTACATAGAGCCTGACTGAGAAACAAATGTTCATTACATTAAGCCACTGAGATTTGAGGGGGGTGTTTGTTACTATAGAAGAACTCAGCCCATCCTAACTGATACAGACACTTTCTCTATTTCATGCTGAGGATTCTGTCTTCCTTAGGGTGAATTTTTTTTTTTTAATTTTTTAAAACTTTATTCAAATTAATGTAAGGGTGCAATTTTTAGGTTACATTGTTCTCACTTCCAGTGTAAAGTTCCATTTGTAGAAGAGCCCCTTACCAAGGGGGCATGTTACACACCCTCACAATGTGCACATTTGGTGAGATCCCGCCTCATGCCCTCCCTCCTTCTGCCATACGTCCTCCCTTCTCCCTCCTCCCCTTCCCACTTTCCTCTACTCCCGAACTGTATTATATCAGTGTTTTATTATTCTTATGAACATGTAATTATTTATATATTGGTTTTGTATTAGTATGGAGTACATTGGATATTTATTTTTCCATTCTTGTGATACTTTACTAAGAAGAATGTATTTCACCTCCATCCAGGTAAATGTAAAGATGTAAAGTCTCCATCTTTTTAATGGCTGAATAATATTCCACAGTGTACATATACCACAGTTTGTTGATCCATTCATGGGTTGATGGGCACTTAGCTTGCTTCCATGACTTGACAATTATGAATTGAGCTGCAATAAACATTCTAATGCAGATGTCTTTGTGGTAAAATAATTTATGTTCTTCTGGGTAGATATCTAGTAATGGGATTGCAGGGTCAAATGGAAGGTCAGCTTTTAATTCTTTGACGATTCTCCGTACTTCTCTCCAAAAAGGCTGTATTAGTTTGCAATCCCACCAGCAGTGTAGAAGTGTTCCCATCTCTCCACATCCATGCCAGTATCTGGTGTTTTGGGACTTTGTGATGTGAGCTAATCTTGCTGGGGTTAGGTGATATCTTAAAGTGGTTTTGATTTGCATTTGTCTGATGATTAAAGACATTTTTTCTTGTGTTTGTTGGCCTTTTGTCATCCTCAGAGAAGTTTCTGTTCAAATCTCTTGCTCACTTATGGAGATAGTTGTTTGCACTTTTCTTATTGCTTAATTTGAGTTCTCTGTAAATTCTAGTTATTAAGCCTTTGTCAGATTCATAACGTGCAAAAATCTCCCATTCTGAAGGCTCTCTGTTTGCTTTGTGGTATTCTTAGCTGTGCAAAAGCTTTTTAGCTTGATCAAATCCCAGTTATTTTTGGTGTTGCTGCAATTGGTGTGGGGTGGGATCTTCCTCATAAAGTTTTTTCCTTGGCCAGTATCTTCAAGTGTTTTCCCTATACTCTCCTCCAGAATTTTTATTGTTTCTTGTCTGAAATTTAAATCTTTCATCCAACGAGAATCAATTTTTGTCAATGGTGAGAGGTGTGGGTCCAGTTTCAGTCTTCTGCATGTGGATAAACAGTTCTCCCAGCACCATTTGTTAAGTAAGGATCCTTTTCCTCATTGTATGTTTTTGTTATGGTTCTCAAAGATTAAATGACAATACGTGGCTGGGTTTATCTCTAGATTCTCTATCCTATTCCATAGATCTACATCTCTATTTTTGTTCCAATACCATGCTGTTTTGATCACTAAATCTAACCTGAAATCTGCCAATGTGATGTTTCCAGAGTTGTTTTTATTTCTAAGACTCAGGGTGAATTTCAAACCCTGACTGTTTATTTTTTGCCCATTCATTGAGTCATTTGTTCAGTGGACATTAGTGTAAGCAATGGTAAAGAAAAAGGGCTTTGGAATTAGAATCTTGGCTTTTAGGCTAGTTCTGACACTGTGTAATCTTAAGGACCAACTTTTTAGTTCTTTAGTGTCCTCCTCTGTGAGATGGAAAGAACATCAGTATCTGCCTCTTGGCTGTGTTCTGAAAAATTTTTTTTTTTTTTTTTTTTGAGATAGTGTTTCTCTCTGATGCCCTGGGTAGAGTGCCATGTTGTCATCATAGCTCACAACAACCTCAAACTCTTGGGCTTGAGCACTAATCTTGCCTCAGCCTCCCTAGTAGCTGGGACAATAGGTACTAGCCAATGACACCTGACTCTTTCTTCTTCTTCTTCTTCTATTTTTCATAGAGACAGTGGTCTCACTCTTGCTCAGGCTGGTCTCAAACTCCTGAGTTCAAGCAATCCACCTGCCTTGGTGTCCCAGAGTGCCAGGATTACAGGCGTGAGCCACTGTGCTCAAGCCTCAAACCCAGTCTTTTTTCTTTCTGAGTCACTTTGTCACTCTCAGACTGCTGTGATGTCATAGCTCACAGCAACCTCAAACTCTCCGGCTCAAGCAATTCTTTTGGCTCAGCCTCCCAAGTACTGGAGTAGCAAGACTACAGATACCCACCACAAGGCCTGCCTATTTTTCTGTTGTATTTGTCATTGTTGTTTAGCAGGCCCCGGTTCGAACCTGCCAACCCTGGTGTATGTGGCAGGCACCCTAACCACTTAGCTATGGGCACCAAGCCCTCAAACCCAATCTTGTTCCTCCTCCATTTATAGATTGGCTTTAGCTATGGATCATGACCTTTTATAGTAGAACCACAGCCCCTTTTGGGAAATGCTGTTCTTAGGACCAGAGAAATGGTGGAATCATGCCATGCTTAGAAATAGCACAGTCATTTTCACTCACATTTCATTGTACAAGACAAGTCATAAGGCCAAGCCTAATGTCAGGGTCAGGGAAGTACAATCCAGTTATAGAGAAACAAGTGATTGGGAATGATGATAAAATCTACCTATTATAAAGGCCTGTTTTATCCTAATTACTAGGATTGAACTAGCAAAAAAGACAGAGATGCATTTCTTTTTATATTTTAGTAAAGACAGTCACACAAATAGAAAAATTACAATACAGTATGATTAAGGTGAGATAGCCAGGTTGGACAAAAAAGGGAGTAATCATCTGTGCCTCTGGTGTTGGGAGATGAATCTCAAGAGCTTCTCAGGGAACCCCACCTAAGCCTCCAGAAGGGTACTAGGTGTCGCAAGGCCTGTAGTCATTTGGGCTGAGATCCTGGATGAGGTATCTGAAGAGCTTCTGAAGGTAGCAGAGATCTTTGGGACCACATGAGAATTTTGACATGGGCCTATTAGGAGATGCCAGTATGCACCTCTGATAAGGTCATGTGGTGTATGCATATAGAGATGGAAGTTGGGGGGTTAACTTTACAAAATCATCGTGAGACCTAGGGCTCTGCCTAAGGTAAAGAAGGACCCGGGGTAGATCCCCCAAACTCCTGAAAGTATAGGGACATTGAAGATTGAACACAAATAGAACCTTGGCTCAGGGAGTCAGCATCTGAATTCTGCATGCCCTGGTTGGTCTAGCAGAAGACATTCAGAGGCTTTTTCTCCACAGGCATTATGTTACATTCTGTTTCCTCTTTGACTCGGGCTCTAGGTAGCAGAAACTGATCCAAGACATGAAGTTTGAATCTCAGGTGCAGACGTGGAAGAACTTGTTCATTTTGAAAGCTAAGGGAGAGTGGCAGAAGATAGACTTGAAGGCCTAGAAATGAAGGTAGAATAAATGAAGGTTGAAAACCTCTTTAGACAGAGACTCCATGTTACTTGAATGAGTGTGAGAGGACAGGGTCCTGCTGAAGAGGCATGAAGCTTAGGGCCCATAATAAAGGCCCCAGCAATGTCCATTTGCTTCTCTATCCTGCAGGTCCTGGCTTCTTGGAAATGAGTTGGGCTTTTTAAGGTTGGAAGTCACACTACACACCAGAAATCTACCTTAAGATGAAATAATATCTACTTGGCCCTCTGGCAGACATACGCTGGGCTAACTCTGGAGCCATGATGTTGCCCGATTCTTCTGTACTGTTAGAGCAAGCCTGGAGAAGATTTTGCCTTCAGAGAATGAGGAAGATATGGAGACCATGAAGAAATTGTCTCAAAATAATAAGGCAAAAGGTGAGAATTGTTGAGGGTCTGGAGAGGTGAAGAGGGTGCCAGGGCTCCAGGTTCATTGGAGATTGCTGCAGAGGTCACAGCTGAGTGTAGTGGCTCCTTTCTCATCCTAAGACTCAGAAAAGCTACTCTGGGAGTGTCATGGGCATTCTGGCTTCTCATAGCTTCTTTTTCCTTCCCTAGGTTTGCCTTCTAATTATATTTACTGGCCCCAAGAGAAGGAAGGCAGGCCCCAAGTACTGGTGAGTAGGGGTTATTTTTTTTTAATCGATTCGTTTTCTAGAGAATAGACATATATTTTATTTCTTGGGAAGGGAGAAAGCAGGCAACACTTAGATAAGTGAAGCATTAGGGGCTTTATTTGGAAAAAGATTGTTAAAATACGTAGGGAAAGATAGGGGTTTTACAGATCCCATTTAGTAATCTGGATGTTTCAAAAATACTCATTCTAGACCCCATCAATGACTCCCATTTTTCTTATAGTCAAAGTTTTCTTCCATTTTCTTCTATAAATCTTTACCACACCCTACTGCCCAGAAAAGCCCCGAGTCCATGATGCCTTTTTTCTTCTCCAGCCTATCTTCTGCTGTTCCATTTCTGAATTCCTTCATTACGAGTGCTCAAGGTCACTGTTCTGAACACTTGAGGTTTTCAGATTGATTCACAAATAATTTCTCCATTTAAATTGTAAGTGATCAAAGGCCTAGAATGTGTTTTCTGCATTAGTTAAGCTCCCCACGGGTTTTAACATAAAGCTAGACACATAGTAATGCCCAGAAGAACATATGGAGAACTGTGTACCCTGAAAAGAATTAGATCAACTTGGATATCCAGACTTTCCAGGGCTACTAGCCATGCTTCTCTTACAGGCAAAATTTTGATAGCTTGCCGTCATTAACTTACTGCCTGTTTGTAGGCACCAGTTACATTCAGGGATGTAGCTGTGATTTTCACAGAGGCAGAATGGAAGAGATTGAGCATGGAGCAGAAGAACCTATACAAAGAAGTGATGCTGGAGAATTACAGCAATCTACTTTCGTTGGGTGAGACTGTGTTCTTTCCTTCATTAATTCAGTAGAGATTCACTGATCACCTACTGTGTACTGGAAAGTATTCCAGATACTTATAATACATTAGTAAATGAAATAATAATCCCTTCCTCCATGGAGGAGATAGACACCAAACCAATACCTTCATATACAGAGGACTATTGAAATATGGTATGTTAAAAGGCGATAACTGTTACATAGTAAAAAGTAACAATAACATAAAACAGGATAAAGGAGTATTGAGTGTGTTAAGATGACTGGCTGAATTTAAAAATTGGGTATTTGAAATCAATGAGGAAGTAATAACATTTGACCAAAGACAGAATGTGGCGAGGAAGTTAGAACTCTAGATATGTAGGATAAGAACATTTTAGGTGGAAGAAATCAGTGATGCTAAGATCTTATGGAAGGGATGTGTCCACCCAGTATAAGAAACTGCATGACAGCCACTGAGGCTGGGGCATAGTTTGCAAGCAGAGAGTAGTGAGAGATCGACAAATTATAACCATCAAATTTTTGGTGGCTTTGGATTTCATAAAGCATATACATATATTTTCATTTGCTTAAAACATACCTATATACTCGAGTATAAGCCGAGTTTTTTCCGGCACAAATTTGTGCTGAAAAACCCGAACTCGGCACAAATTTTGTGGCGAAAAAACTCGGCTTATACTCGAGTATATATGGTATAATGATTCTTTAAATCTGGGTAGATAAATGCTTGGCTTTTGGGTATCATAAAGCATAAACATGTATTTTCATTTGCTTAAGAATGTATAATGATTCTTTAAATCTGGATTGATAAATGCTATCAACTGCAACATTATGCTAGATCAGAGGTTGGCCATCCTTTTCTCTAAAGGGCTAACCAGTAACTATTTTGGGTTTTGCAGGTGGTGTAGTCTCTAAACAACTCTTACCTTTGCTACTGTAATGCAAAAGCAGCTATAAGTAACACATACATGGATGAGTGTTCCAATAAAACTTTATTTATGGACACTAAAATTTGAATTTCATATATCACGAAATATTACTATTCTTGAGTTTTTCGTAACCATTTAAAAATGTAAAAACCACTTTTAGCTTGTGGGCTATACAGAAAAAGGGCACCAGATTTAGTCTGTAGGCCACAGTTTTCTGCTTCTTGCCTAGATCAGTGCTGTCTAGTAGAAATATAATATGAGCCACTTAGGTAATTTTTAAGTTTCCTGGTAACCAGATAAAAGAGTATAACTGAACAGGTAAAATCAATTTTAATAAGATATTTTATTTAACCCAATATGTCAAAATATAATTTTAACATGTAATTAACATTAAAAATAATTAGATATTTTACTCATTTTTTTTTACTAAGTCTTTAAAATCTGGTGTGTATTTTACACTTAGAGCGCATGTTAGTTCAGACATTCCAAGTGCTCGATAAGCACATACGGTACCATCCAGTGGATGGTGCCTTTCTAGTTGTTCCTCTAGATAAAGCAGGGAAAGAAGAATTCACGTTTTTAGAGTCATAAACCAATTTCAGGCAGGAATTTCTTTAAGAGTTTCCTTCAAATGGCATGGCTGTTTCCCTGATATAAACGAATTAGGTTTATTTTGTTCCATTTTTATCTCCTTTTATGTGTTTTGAGCTGATTCACTCTGATTTGAACCAACCTCATCTGACCTGGCTCCATCTAAATCAGTATGGAGTCATTCATTTCAATCTGGTTCAATTTGTTATTATTTTTTAATGGTTCTATGTGTTTTGATTTGGCCTTAGCTAGTTAGCCTAACTAGATTTTATTTTTGTTTTACTGTAGTCATTTTATTCTCCCTCCTTCTCTTAATACATTTAACTGGTTCAGAGGAAAATGTTAAAATGACCTTGTTTGAATTAATCTTGACATTGAAAATGTAGAATCCTAATTGCATTCCTTGAAATAGTTTCCTTTGTCTTGCTTGACACTGTAAACTGTAGTTCCATAGATTCTTATGTCTCTCTTTTGTGCTTTTACTCTGTCTGTCTTTTTTTTTTGTAGTTTTTGTCTGGGGCTGGGTTTGAACCCACCACCTCCGGCATATGGGGCCGGCGCCCTACTCCTTGAGCCACAGGCACCACCCTACTTCTGTCTTTCTTTTGGACTGTAGAGGTCCATCGAACTTGCTATCACATACTCTTTTTCTGTGTCTGTATTCACGCCCTTTAACAATTTATGAACTTTAATGATTTTCCCCTATCATATATTATAATGAACCCATTTTTCTATCACTGTCTCACCTGTGCTTTATCCCCATATTTCGACTAGTCCGAAAAACAACCACAAGTTTATTCTCAATGTTATCAAAAATTGAAAGCATACTATTTTTTCTCTTAGTATCTTTTTCTGTGTTTCTTTGCATATTCATATTATTATGTAACGGCCCTCGTAGAAATAAATGGGTCAATTCTCTTTGAAATAATTTTTAAAGCCTTCAAAGAGGTGATACTTTAGTGAGCTTATATAGATAATAGTGTGATAACCAACAAAGTCAATACTTCATTGGCTTATAATAGCAGATATTAATTTCTCACATTTACTTTTCACTGTAGTTCAGATGTGGCTTAACTCTGTTGGTTCTGGGATCAAAATGAAAGGAACAGCCACTATCTGGGTCATGGGGTTTTCAAGGAAAAAGAGCAATAATGGAACCACATTTTCTTTCTCTTTCTTTCTTTTTCTTTTTTTTTTTTTGTGACAGAGTCTCACTTGTCACTCTTGGTAGAGTGCTGTGGTGTCATAGCTCACAGCAACCTCAAACTCCTGGGCTTAAATGATTCTCTTGCTTTAGCCTCTTAAGTAGCTGGGACTACAATGCCCAGCTATTTTTAGAGATGAGGACTAGCTCTGGCTGAGGATGGTCTCGAACCTGTGAGCTCAGGCAATCCACCTGCTTTAGCCTCCCAAGTGCTGGGATTATGGGCATGAACCACTGTGCCTGGCCAAGGAACCACATTTTTTTTTTTTTTTTGTTTGGGATTCAGAACATTGGTTACACTGATTGTGTTTGTTAGATAAAGTCCCTTTTATGATTGTGCCCCATCCCCAAGAGGTGTGCTGTACACTATGATGCCCCCATCCTCTTCCCTCCTCCCCTCTCCCACTCCCTTATTCCCCTACCCTCCCTTGTATTAGCTCATCTATTGCCTTCATATTAGAATTGAGTACATTGGCTTCTTGCTTCTCCTCATCCTCCTGTGTGCTTTATGGAACCACATTTTTGCTCTTAAAACTTGTTTGACAGTGCATTAACTTCCTACTAACCTTTGTCAACCAAGGTACATCACAAAGCTAAGTCTGATGTCATTGTGGTGGGAAAGATAATCCTTCTTCAGAGATGGGCTCAGTGGGGAGGGTTCGCCATTATGTAACTTAAATGTAATTTACTGCAAGAGGGAAGCTTAAGTTGAAACTTCAAGGGAAATAAGGATTTGTAGGGTTAATGCATGTCAAGGAGGAGCCGGAACCATGTAGACCTAACAGTTATTAGCATATTACCCACTTGCTTCATCCTTTACTTCTCTCTTTTTTGCTTTATTTTAAAGTTAATCCTAAATATCATGATATTTTACCTTTAAAAAAATCACATTTCTCTAAAAATTAAAGACTTCTTACATAACCACAATAACACTATTACATTCAACAAAGTTTGTGGTAGCATCTAATACCAAATGTATGCCAAAATTTATTTTATTTTTAAAAATATGTATTTGTAAATTAAATCAGGCTGTCAGTTATCACTGAGGTAATTCTTAAAGTTAACATATCTGTATAAAAAATTAGTCTAAGCTCTTTTGTGAAATTCATGTAGAAAAATAATCATGGAAAAGTGGCCAGGAATACATTGAAAAATAAAACTTATAAAAGGGCATTCTGCATATTAGATACTAAAACATACTATGAAAGCTTTAGAGTTAAAACCGTGTGGTGCTGGCACGTGAATAGTGAAATAGACCAGAAGAATCAAAGAGAAGGGTAAGAAATATACTCAAGTACTTAGGAACTTTGGTGTGTGATAAAGGTGGCATCTCAAATCTCTGGAGTAAAGATGGACATTTTAATAAATGGTATTAGGCAAATGGATATCCATTTGGAGAAACATTGGAACATGCCATATACTATACACAGAAAAAATGCCAAATGACTAGAGACCTAAATGTAAAAAATTAAACCATGGACATACTAGAATAAAATATGAGTAAATCTTCTGTAACCTAGGCATAGGAAAAGGTTTTCTAAATTTGGTTAAAAATCTAGATGCGTAAAGGAGAAGGTAATTAAATTTCACATTATAAGCCAAGTCACAAGACAAACTTCTGGGACATACTTATCATGTATAATACATCACATATAAAAGGTTATTTTCCATAATGTGGAATGAATCTTAAAATCTAAGGAAAAGAAACCAAATAGAAAGTGGGCAATATACCTGAACAGATAATTCACAAAGTATGAATTGCCCCTAAGTGTATGAAAAGATGTTCAACCTCATTTCTAATGAGATTTGTGCAAATTAAAACTGCACACCATTGTCACCTATCATATTGGCAACATTTCAAAAGGTTGACAAAACACCGTTGACAAAGTTGAGGGATATAAGTACTATTATACAGTGCAGATGGCAATGCAGAAAAGGTACAGCCATTATGGAGAGGAATTTGGCAATATCCCACAAAGAGATTAATGCACATACTTTGACTTGGCAATACTACTTATAGGAATTTACTCTGATGATTCATTGCCAACAATAACATGAAAATACCTGTGGTGGTGCCTGTGGCTCAATGGAATAGGATGCCGGCCCCATATGCCGGAGGTGGTGGGTTCAAACCCAGCCCCACCCAAAAACTGCCAAAAAAAAAAAGAGAAAGAAAATATGTTTGTACAAGGTTATTCATTAAAACATTATTTGTGTATAAAATATTATAAATAACCTAATTGTCCCTATGTAGTAAATTGGTTGAAGAAATTATGGTACAACCTTCTAGTGGGTTTCTTCAAAGGTATTAAAAAGAATAAGGAAGATCTCTCTGAAATGATTTGGAGTGAGTTATAGGATATATTAAGTGAAAAAAGCCAGGTGCAAAGAATATTTTAAAAAGTGAGAAATTGGCTTGGCGTCTGTAGCATAGTGGTTATGGTGCCAGCCACATACATGGGGGGTGGCAGGTTTGAACCCAGCCTGGGCCAGCAAAACCACAATGACAACTATAACAAAAAAAATAGCCGGGTGTTGTGGTGGGCACCTGTAGTCCCAGCTACTCTGGAGGCTGAGGCAAGAGAACCGCTTAAGCTCAAGAGTTTGAGGTTGCTGTGAGCTATCACGCCACAGCACTCTACTGAGGGTGACATAGTGAGACTGTTTCCCCCCAAAAAGTGAGAAATTAGGAGAAGCAGAAATATACATGTCTGTTTGCTTTTCTGCACAAAGTAACACAGGATAAATAAACCAGAAATTAATGAAATTGGATTCCTGGGAGGTTTTGTGTGGAATTGGGCTGGAAGGATATGGAAAAGAGGCATTTCCAAAGGTCTGAGGAGAACTTTCTGAGTAGTTTTTTACTTTTGGAACATAGTAGTGTTTTATACACTCAACAGAGAGAGGGGACAAAGAGAAACAAAGCTACCTGGGTTTCAAAATAATAACATGACCACAGGTTGGCTGGTGCCTGTGGCTCAGTGAGCAGGGCGCTGGCCTCATATACCGAGGGTGGTGGGTTCAAACCCGGCCCCGGCCGAACTGCAACAAAAAAATGGCCAGGCGTTGTGGCGGGTGCCTGTGGTCCCAGCTAATCGGGAGGCTGAGGCAAGAGAATCGCCTAAGCCCAGGAACTGGAGGTTTCTGTGAGCTGTGTGACGCATGGCACTCTACTGAGGGCGAAAAAGTGAAACGCTGTCTCTACCAAAAAAAAAAAAAAAAAAAAAAAAAAATTGACCACAGGCAATGGGCAAAATAACTCAGTTATCCTTTGAACAGTGAGCTTGACCATATATCCTAGTGCAGCAGGGATTGGCAAACGATGGTCTACAGGCTGAATCTGTCCCACTGCCGAGTATTGTAAATAAAGGATTTTGAAACATGGTCATGTTCATTTATTTATATATTTATGGCTGCCTTATTGCTATAGTGGCAGAGTTAAGTAATTGCAACAGAGACCATGTGACCTAGAAAGCCTAAAATGTTTACTATTTGATTCTTTACAGAAAAAATTGGCCAACTCCTCCATTGACAAAGAAAAACTGCATACATATCTTAAACTGTATTTTGTATACTTGTTTTTTTGTAAGGAGTGGCTCAACTATTCTGCAACTACATTGCTTGCATTTTAAGGTTAAGCAAATGAATAAATATAATGATGATTTGGGGAGCCAGTTCTCGACCATATAGTTCTTTAGCAATACTGCTGAATTAATATGTGGCAATAGGATATGATATAAAGTGGTCTCTGTAAATCAAATTATTTCTCTTTTTGTTTTTTGAGATAGAGTTTCACTTATTAACCCTCGGTAGAGTGCCATGCTGTCACAGCTCACAGCAACCTCCAAATCCTTGGGCTTAGGCGATTCTCTTGCCTCAGCCTCCCGAGTAGCTGGGATTACAGACACCCACCACGATGCCCGGCTATTTTTTTTGTTGCAATTTGTCCAGGGCTGGGTTTGAACCCACCACCCTCAGTATACGGGGCCGGCGCCTTACTGACTGAGCTACAGGCACCGCCCAATCAAATTATTTCTTTAGTGAAATAATGACATTTTATTAGTAAGACATAGGGTTTAGAATTATAATGAGTATACAGGAGGTTCCTTTAACAGGGTTTAACTGTAATGAGCTGTGGTCCCCATTTTAACACAGAATAGACACACATGGGATTTCTTCAACTGAAATACTTCTCAGGGATGTAGGGTATAATAGACTATAGTCTAAATGGCCTTATATGTTTCCTGATAAGCCAAAGGGAAGACAGCAAAAAGTCACACTCAAAAAATCAAGACTGAAAGTTCAGCTCACAAAATTCTAGAATTATTACAAAGTCTTATAAGACGTGACTGGCCAGGAATGTTTAAAAACAAGTCATGAATGATGGTTACTTCGAGAACCCAAGTAAACAAAATAAACTCAGGGAGTGCTCAGTGAGAGCAACCAAAGGCTGGCAGCTTCTGTGAAACTCCCTGGTGGCAGGCTGTCAGATTTGCAGCTGTATGCACACAGGGCTCAGTTAACTGTGGGGCCTAGTGGTTCCAGCACTGGTGAGGGCAGAGTAGCCAAAGGGAAAACCAAAACAAAGATTACAACAGGTCAGAAGATCAAAAGGCACAAGTCATTTACTCACCAGTGATACACCAGTGATTTTACTGTATGGTTTGGTGAAGGGGAGAACGCAGGGTTTTAACTGTTAGGTAGGGGTTTCATGGTAGTTATGCTAATTCAGGTTTAAAACTTTATAATAGTCTGGCTAGGATAGAATGAGTCTTTCGGTATAGTTCATTATAAAGATTCCACCTTTCATTGGTCAAGCAGGTGTCCTCAGGTCCAGTTAGGGTCTGGGTCCAAGTACAGGGTCATTTATCTGCATCATTTGATTAGGTCCAGTTGGGATGAAATGCAGCATCTGGTTTTGATATCTCATAGGCAGGTACTTCTGTAAATGAAATGTTCCTCTTTTATACCAATTTCTGAAAAACTGAAAAGAAGGGAAGGTTTGGATCAGCTTAGTGCTGGAATCCTAAAATTGTGGACCATGTCTTTCCTGTTCACTGCTGAATCCATTGAGAACCTAGCACTTAGAAATTTTCTAAGAAATTCACAGATGGGCAGCTTGAAATTTATATATATTCTCTTCAACCAGTGTTTCTCATATCATCTCCTGCATTTTTATGTCTGTCAGTCCCTTTTTTATATTGAGAAAAGCCATGAAGGGGATTTCCACGTGGGTCATTGAGACCATTACCTCCATGTAGAACACAAGTTGTGCATAGTATATCAATGTGAGTGTGTGTGGCTTAGATGATTTTAGCAGAAGTAAAAGCCTAACTATAATTAAATCTGTTTACAGAGCAGACTCAAAAGATTCCTAGTGTGACATATAGAATGTGTTTTTGGTGTGGATTTTCTGGATTGCAGTAGAAATTGTAATATGTAAAGTGGACTATAAAGGAATTATTGGTTAGAAGCAAATTGTGTTGTACATATATTATCAATTACAAATGTGGCAGTGAGACACCCTGGGTCCTAATCTAAGGCAGGTGTTCTAACTGAAAACTTTTTTTCTTCAGCAGAACCAAACCCAGAAATCTACCCTTGTTCCTCCTGTCTTCTGGCCTTCTCCTGTCAGCGGTTTCTCAGCCATCATGTGCTTCAGATCTTCCTGGGCTTATGTGCAGAAAATCATCCAGGGAATTCCAGACCAGGGCATCAGGAACAGCAGGAGCAGCAGTATTCTGATCAAAGCTGCTGCGGTAAAAAGACAGAAAATCAAGAGGAAGAAGGTGGCTCCAAACTCTTGTCTGCCAAGACAGAGGAGAGAGAGAACTCAAGGGCATCCTCTAGCCCATACCAAGGACAGTCAGCAAGTCCTAGAGAAGGCAACATGGTGGTGGAAGCAGAGCCCATCTCAGCCCATAGGGTAAACCCTGTGCAGCCAGACAGAGGATTGAAGGAATTAGACACCTTAAGATTTGGAGCAGTCAACTGTAGAGAGTTTGAATCAGACTATAACTTGGAATCAAACTTTATTACAAACCCAAGGATTCTCTTAGGGGAGAAGCCCTATATTTGCAGTGATTGTGGGCAAAGCTTTAAAGACAGGTCAGTCCTTATCAGACACCATAGGACACGTTCAGTGGAGAAGCCTTATGTGTGCAGTGAGTGTGGCCGAGGCTTTAGCCAGATGTCAGTCCTTGCTAACTGCCAGGGGACACACATGGGGGAGAAGCCGTATGTGTGCAGTGAGTGTGGGCGAGGCTTTAGCCAGAAGTCCAACCTCACCAGACACCGGAGAACACATTCAGAAGAAAAGCCTTATTTGTGCAGAGAATGTGGGCAAACCTTTAGAAATAAGTCCATCCTGGGTAGACATCAGTGGACTCACTCAGGGGAGAAGCCCTATACGTGCAGTGAGTGTGAGCGAGGCTTTAGCCAGAAGTCATCCTTCATCAGACACCAGAGAACACACTCAGGGGAGAAGCCCTACGCTTGCCTGGAGTGTGGACGAGGCTTTAGTGATAAGTCAACCCTCAGAAAACATCAGAGGACACACTCGGGGGACAAGCCTTATGTTTGCAGGGAGTGTGGGCGAGGCTTTAGCCAAAAGTCAAACCTCATTAGACACCAGAGGACACACTCCCATGAAAAGCCTTACCTTTGCAGGGAGTGTGGGAGAGGCTTTTGTGACAAGTCAAACCTCATTGTGCATGAGAGGACACACTCAGGGGAGAAGCCTTACATGTGCAGTGAGTGTGGCCGAGGCTTTAGCCGGAAGTCCCTCCTCCTTGTCCACCAGAGGACATACTCAGGGGAGAAGCATTATCTTTGCAGGGAGTGTGGGCGAGGCTTTAGCCAAAAGTCAAACCTCATTAGACACCAGAGGACACACTCCCATGAAAAGCCCTACATTTGCAGGGAGTGTGGGAGAGGCTTTTGTGACAAATCAACCCTCATTGTGCATGAGAGAACACCCTCAGGAGAAAAGCCTTCCATGTGCCGAGGCCTTACAAGTGCCAAGCCTGACTGTGGCCGAGGCCTTACAAGTGCCAAGCCTGACTGTGGCCGAGGCTGTAGCCGGAAGTCTCTCCTTGTCTACCAGAGGACACACTCAGGGGAGAAGCGGTATGTTTGCAGGGAGTGTGGGCGAGGC
This sequence comes from Loris lydekkerianus, assembly GCA_963574355.1. Classification (NCBI taxonomy): domain Eukaryota; kingdom Metazoa; phylum Chordata; class Mammalia; order Primates; family Lorisidae; genus Loris; species Loris lydekkerianus. The sequence continues at coordinate 9,636 of CAUYPK010101063.1, read as the reverse complement.
TTTGGCTACAAGTCAAATCTTATCAGACACCAGAGGACACACTAAAGGGAGAAGCCTTGTGTATGCAGGGGTCATGGGCAGACTTGAGCAATCAGTCAGACTTCATCTTACACCATAGAGACACACAGGGAGTAGTCCCCATGTGTGCATGCGGTGTGAGTGAAGTGTCAGAGATGTGTCACCCTCATCAAGCACCGGGGGACATGTGCAAGAGAGGAGCCTGTGGCCATAAGTCACCCTCTAGCATGCACGGAAGGACACACTTGGGAGAAATTTGTATGTGCAGGGACTATGGGTGAGGCTTCAGCAATGAGTCAACATTTATTGAAAGTCCTGTGGCAGATGCTGGGGAAAAGTGTCACATGTTCAGGGAGTGTGTGAGCCTCCACGAAGGAACAGTCAGGCACAAGACGGTGCACTCAGGAAGAGTCGTTATTTGGAGGCAGTATGGGCAAAACTATTTTTTTTGTAGACAGTCTCACTATGTTGTCCTCGGTAGAGTGCTGTGGTGTCACAGGTCACAGCAACCTGAAACTCTTGGGCTTAAGTGAGTCTCTTGCCTCAGCCTCCCAAGTAGCTGGGACTACGGGGTGCTGGGGTACTTGCCACAGGGCCTGGCTTTTTTTTTTTTTTTTTTTTTTTTTTTTCCCGGTTGTTGTTGTTTGGTAGGCCTGGCTGGGTTTGAACCCATCAGCTCCAGTCTATGTGGCTGGCGCCCTAGCCACTGAGCTACAGGCGCTGAGCCTGGGCAAGACTTTTGTGGACATACATTGCAGGGAGGATCCAGATGTGGGGACGCTGTGGAGCTGTACCCAGATGAGCTTTTTAGGGCCAACACCCCAGCTGCTCCAGAGAAGTGTGCTGCTGCAGGCAGAGCTGCTCTCCTTACTGGGACTGGCTCTTAGCCCCAGGGAGCTGTGAGATAAGGGTTATGTACCTTCCAGGGCAGGGGGATCCTCCTCAATGACTGGTTCATGTAGGGAGATAAAACCCTCAATTGGGACAACTCCAAAGGGTCCATCCCAAATCCAGAGGTCCCCATTGAACTGACTGATCTATTAATTGTGAATACATTGTGGATCAGCTCCTTCCTCTACCCAGTCTTGCCCCAATAAACCCTGATTCTCCTAACTGTCTCTCCAGGCAATCTGGTCTGAGACATCTGTGGTGTAAAAGGAGTGTGGCTGAGGCTTTGGCTCTAAGTCACCCTCAACAAACCACAGAGTACACAGAGTAGAAGCTCTGTTGTGCAGAGAAAGTGGGCAAAGACGGGGGGGGGGGAATGTGTGCCTCATCACAGAACAGCTTTTTGGGGAAAAGCTTTATGTGAATGGAAAGGGAGAATGTGAGGCACTCAGCAATAAATTAATAAATTAAACCTCATCTTGTAGTGGAGGACACACTTAGGGAGAAGGCCTATGTGAGCAAGGTTTGTGGGTGGAGCTTTATCACGAGGTCTCTTCTCAGCAGACTTGCCAGGGCAGTCTTGCAGACCACTACCTTACCCACCTCTGAGTGGGTTTCAGGAGATGTCTTGACCCCTCAACCTGTATGTGAATGAAGATGGCCATAACAATTAAATAGGCCTTTCCCCCAATTTTGCAATCAGATGGAATAAAAAAGTAAGCTTTATTTAAGTAATCAAAAAATAATCAGTGGATGTGGTATCTCATGCCTGTAATTCCAGCTACTGGGGAATATAGGGTGGGAGGATGGCTTGAGCCCAGGCATTTGAGACCAGTTGGAGCAACCAAGTGAGACCCTGACTTATATTAAAAAGAAAAAAGAAAAGACTCGGCGCCTGTAGCTCAGTGAGTAGGGTGCCAGCCACATACACCAAAGCTGGCTGGTTCGAGCCCGGCCTGGACCTGCTGAATGATAATGACAACTACAACCAAAAAATAGCTGGAACACAACTACAGTGCATCTTAAATTTACTAAGTGTAGAATATAAATGTCTTAACACAATAACCAAGGAAATGTGGTGAAGGCTATGTTAACCAGTTGGATGAAAATATTTCAAACGTTATATAAGACCAGCACATTGTATCCCATAATTGCATTAATGTACACAGCTATGATTTATTAAAAAAAAAAAATAGCCAGGTGTTGTGGCGGGTGCCTGTAGTTCCAGCTACTTGGGAGGCTGAGGCAAGAGAATTGCTTAAGCCCAAGAGTTTGAGGTTGCTGTGAGCTGTGACATCACAGCACTCTACTGACACAGTGAGACTCTGTCTTAAATAAATAAGAAAAAATTAAGAAATGATCGCAAGAGGGACTTTACCTAACAAATGCAATCAGTGTAACCTGGCTTATACCCTCAATGAATCCCCAACAATTAAAAAAAAAAGAAATGATCAACTTGTTTTAGTTTCAGACATGAATTCTTTCCCATGTGTATCCTGTTGTTTTAGTCAAAATTTCTTTAATAGGCTCAGGCCATGTACTTTAATCACTCTTAGGATTAGAAAGGTGCAAGGAATTCAAATTCACAGTCTGGGTTTCCTGCATGAATTCAACCCTTGAGAATCAATCTCATAGGTATTGTGGAGGATCTGATCCCTTTCATGGGGAAGAGGGATTAGGTTCCAGAGACAGGCCACCTGCAGGGAGGGCATGTCCCAGGTCTCTGGGGCTGGCTGCTGCTTCTCCCCCCTGAATGCTTTCTCTCCAGAGTGTCCTTTCTGGCTCCATACAGTTCTCTTTACCCCATTGATCCTCAATAATCTGTGCATGTCCTCTTGTTCCCAGAGGCCCTTTAACCGAACCCTCTCTGTAGCCTTCTGGGTTCTAAGGGCAGGTCCTAATCATGCCCAGTCATGAGTCATTGGTTTGGGCCTCTTAGCTCTTCCCCATGTCAGATCAACAATAAATGTAAAGACCCCTAAACAGCTCCAATACCATGTCCTGTTGGGTTTTCAGTCCTAGGGTTTAGTCCTACTAATGATACCTGTACATCATCCCTCTAATAATAGGTCTAAGATAACTGAGCCATACCCCCGCCACTTGTTTTCAGACCAAGGATCTACTGCTCTTTAGCCACACACTTTTCTAATCCTCCCTCAGAGCCTGAATTGCCAGTTTTTTTACAACTCCACTAGCCCTAACTCTGACTTCTATGTCCTAGGTCAATAAGTAATAACTAGAGAGGGTCTGCTTAGGTTCCAGCAAATTTGACAGACAGTCACTGGCTCCAAGGCCTTACCCACATCTCCAGCCATGAAGTCAGCTGTCTCAGTCTGTTTTCCACTGGCATAACAGGATAGCATATACTGACTAATTTATAATGAATAAAAATGTATTTGGCTCATGGTTCAGAGGCTGTGAAGTCCAGGAGCATGGCGTTGGCGTCTGGTAAGGGCCATCATGCTGCATCGTCCCATGGCAGAAGGGGGAAGGGTAAAGCATGTGAGACTAATAAAGGGGGATGAACTTACTCTTTATCACAAACCCACTCCAATGATAACCCACTCTTGTGATACTGACATTGAGCCCTCATGACCTCTTAAAGGTCCTACCTCTTAATCCCTCATGAGAATGGCAATTAAATTTTAATATGAGTTATGGAGGGGGCCATAGAATCCACTTTCCAGTGGCTACTCAGAGTCAGGTCTGATTGGGAAAAACAGCGTGTTACCCTGGGAGTGTGGGCCCCCACGTTTTGCCACATTACCCTCAGGTCCCTTTGCTAAAACTACCCCTGTAATACCAACACTCTGCTTCTGGGCATAGCTAGAGGCCACTGAGGGAAAAGTATGTAGGTATCTAATGGGGTTTAAGGAGGGAAGAGACAGATCCTCCTCATTCTGGATAGTTCCCACATCTCTCCCTATGTCCTGCCATTGGGAAAGAAAAATAGAAGCAAGAAAACCAGCACCTGCCTTCGAAAAAAAGGGTGAAAAGAAAGAAAATGATGCAGAAAAATATTTTTAACTCCTGGGCTCAAGTGATCTTTCATACTTAGCTTTCCCAGTGGCTGGAACTATAGGCATGCATCACCATGCCTAGCTACCATGACCTCAGTGAATTCAGAATCCACCATCCTTTCTTGCTTTAAGTTTTAAAATGGTCTTTGTCATGCTGATTTTTGCTGAGTTTTCCAAAAAAGTGGCAGTGGATTGTGAAAAATGAACATCAATTATAATATAGAAACATTTGACCTACTAATCACAATGGGTGGAAACAATGAAATCTGGCAAAACAAAAAAATAAGTAGAAACGGGACTACCAGGTATAGCAAGGCAATACCTTGTGGGATGAGTCCAAATTAGTCACCTGGGGGTCACAGAGAGTATTTGGGTTGTGGGCACTTTCAAGGTGGTTGGCAACCTAATAGCACCTGGTTATGAAATTAGATACAGTGATTCAGATTAGAGGTGAAATAATTTATACACCCAAGCTTGATCCTAATTTTAAATACCCATAACTAAATATATCTATATGTCTCATATATGCAAAGTAAGCACATGTTTTATAATCAAATTTTTTCTAAAACAGAACAGATGGTAGGACATTCTTGGCAAACATGAGATTTTCTCATTGCATAATCTTTTTTCCCTTAGTAAATATCATGTTATGCTTTTCTCTTTTCTCCTAATACCCATAAAACATGAAAGGGGTAAAATCTATGTTCTTACCCTGGAAAGATTTTTTTTTTTTTTTTTTTTTTTGAGACAGAGTCTCACTATGCCACCCTTGGTAGAGTGCTGTCGCATTATAGCTCACAGCAACCTCCAACTCTTGGGCTTAAGTGATTTTTTTGCCTTAGCCTCCCAAGTAGCTGGGACTGCAGGTGCCTGCCACAATGCCCAGCTATATATATATTTTTTGGTTGTTGTTGTTTTCTTACCACTATACTAATGAGGATGTTGTGATTGTTGTTGCAAATGTCATTGTTGTTTAGCTGGCTCAGGCCTGGTTCAAACCACCAGCCTGGGTGTATGGTAGCCAGCGCCCTACTCACTGAGCTATGGGTGCCACCCTAGAAAGATTATTTTTATCTAATCGTGTACGTTATTTGTTAATTTTAATATAGAAGTTGTTTTGGAAAACAGCCAAACACTCACCTGTTTTTTAATTAAAGAGAAATTTGGAACAGGCTGAAACATGATATTCTAGAAATATAAAAAATTATGAAACAAGATTCCTAGAGTTCCACTTACTAGGTTTTTAAAAGGATAAAAAGCATTCCTTCTCTGAGTGTTAGGGCAAGAACTGAGGATTAGAAAAGTCTTCCAAAGCCAGGTTACACACGGGACAGGCTATGCTCTCATCTGCTGTTGCTGCAGACCCCTGGGTAGTCTCAGGTTACCCTGAGCAGCTGGCTCAGCAGCACCCTCACTGCTGCTGGTCACCAGTTCTCACCTTTCCCCTACTTTTCAATTCCTTTGGGAACTAGAAAGCTTTTTTTTTTTTTTTTTTGGCTGGGAGGAAGAGAGCTTACTTTTGTGAATTTTAATGGTACTTAAATTAGGGTGTGTCTGAGCTTCCCCTCTTCTGTGTCTCTTTTAGTAACCCAGCATTGAAGTACAAGGTCATGGATCTTTAAATATGTCTAGCAAACTGCCACTAAAAGAGGCTTACTTGTGTTTTGACAGAAGAGCTCAACTTGTAAAAATCTTAGAGTAAATAAATTGTGTAATGTTGCCTCCCTAAGCAAGTAAAATTATGAAAACATTTCCGATCATATTTTTTGCTGAATGTATTGGCAAAGGAGTTTTATATGGAATTGGAGATCTAGAAGAGATGCTGCAGGGAATCTGAGAGGAAACTTCAGAGAATGAAAGATAAAGTGTAATGAATATAGCACTGAGACTAGGATAAATTTGGCAGTTGTCCAGGAAAAATTTATAGCTGAACCATGGTGATAGCAGAGTGGGCTGAAAGAGAAGACAGACTGGTAGGTGGTTGCCTGGATATAGAAGAGGGGGAGAATGTAAGAAGACTCCCACAAATACAACTTTCCAACAGAAGACATTTGCAAGAGAAAAATTTCTCACCACTCCCGAAATCACAGGACCAATCTAACCCTTCTCTGAGGGTAGCTTGCCTGGCTATCCCCTTTTTCCTATCCGAGGCCAGGATTGTGCCCGTCTGTGTGGTAGAATATGTTTGTAAGCCTGTGGAATTATGTCAGTTATTAATTTACTACTTCAGCGCCAAATTCACCTGATCTGTACACATGGATCTGGGTCCTATAATTATCTTTCCTTGCCAGCTGGATGAGGTTTATCAGTAGAAGGGAGACATTGCTGGAGAAAGGGCCCTCTTTCTTAGGTTGGATGGCTCAGGCCCCTGCAGGATACCCTTTTTGCCTTTCATTCTTTGGGCAGTGAAGTTTTATGAAGTTAAATGCCTGCTGGACAGCTTTCTCCACCAATTGGTCACTGTATATTCTCTTTAGCTCTCCATTCAGGCACTGGTGGTATATTTGAGAACCTAAACAACACAGGCCTGTGCCCCAGTCCAGGTCACTGGTCTTATACCTTGTTTTCAGCCCCAGAGGTATATATGCTAGGGGCTTCACAGGACTGGCTGTCCAGCAAGCAGGCCACCTGACCTTCATCTTATGCAGAGGTTTAGAGCTTCCCAGCCTAGTTTGCTGTTCCTGTGACCTTCTCCCCAGCTCTAGGGCTCCAGCAGCTGCCCTTAACTGCCTCAGCCCAAGCTGTGCAGAGAAGTACGCTAGGTTCTTATAGTCTCCATTTCCAGCAGTGCCTTGACCCCCCCTCTGCTCATCTACCCTTTGACCTTGGCTCTTTTTATTTTTAACTTGGGCCTTCCCCACACAGACATAATGTAGTTTAGGCCTTGCATCAGCATCAACACCCAGCTCTCTGCATTCCAAACTCCCTCTGTGCACGTGTCTGTCAGCTTTGGCTTGTCTGTACCCTAGAGGGTTATTTTTGCTTGCCTGGTGACTTTGAACTAGGTCTAGCCAGCACAACCTCTCAATTTCTCCAGTGAGCCTTGGAGAACTCGCCTTCCAAGTTTGTCCTTTCTTGAGTACTCTCCCTTAGCTGTAGGGTTTTCTTTCAATATATATGTTACTCTCCTACTATTATCTAATAATTCTTTATGCTAAATTTCCCATTTAAATTACTGTATGGTTTCTTTTTTCTGATTGAAATCAGATTGACACAGGAATGGATTATATATATGTGTGTGTGTATATTTTTATATGAGAACAATGACATGAAATTTAACTGCATTTATTCATGAACCTAGAGATAAGCCAAGGAAATAATGCAAATCAAAGTCATTAATTATTAATACTTAGCTAGGGCTATGACCCTGAACCCAGACACAGAAATCTAATGGTCAAGACCAGAGGTTGGCAGACTACAGCCTGAAGGCCAACTCTGATCTACCACATGTTTTTGTATGGCTTTGAACTGAGAATGGTTTTTATATTTTAAATGGTTGAAAACAATCAAAAGAAGAATAGTTACCATATTTTGTGACACATATTTGTGTCCATAAATAAAATTTTGTTGGGACCCAAAACACACATTGCTATGTATTGTCTATAGCTGCTTTCATGCTACACGGTAAAAGTTGAGTAATTGCAACAGAGACCAGATGGCCCACAAACCCTAAAATACTATCTGGCCTTTGACAATAAAAGTGTACTAGAAAAAAAAAAAGAGATAAAACTATAAAATTGTTTGAAGAAAACAAAGGAGTAAATCTTTAGTACCTTAGATTTGGCAAAAGTTTTTTGTTTTTTTTTTGAGACAGTCTCACTATGTCACCCTTGGTAGAATGCTGTGGCGCCATAAGCTCACAACAACCTCAAACTCTGGGGCTTAAGCAATTCTCTTGCCTCAGCCTGCCAAGTAGCTGGGACTACACGTGCCTGCCACAATGCCTAGCTATTTTTTGGTTGTAGTTGTCGTTGTTTGGCAGGCCCGGGATGGATTCGAACCCACCAGCTCTGGTGTATGTGGCTGGCGCTCTAGCCACTGAGCTATAGGCGCCCAGCCTTAGCAAAAGATTCTTAGCACTATTTAAAAAACATGACTACCACCAACAAAATATAAATTAGACTTCATCAAAATTTAAAAATGTTATGTAGGGTCTGTTGAGAAAGTGAAAATTCAGCCCACAGAATGGGAGAAAAATCATATATCTGACAAGGGACTTGTCTAGAATACATAAAGAATTCTGGCTCAGCACCTGTAGCTCAAGCAGCTAAGGCACCAGCCACATACAGCAGAGCTGTTGGGTTTGAATCCAGACCAGGCCTGCCAAACAACAATGACAACTATAACCAAAAAATAGCTGGGCATTATGGTGGGTGCCTGTAGTCCCAGGTACTTGGGAGGCTGAGGCAAGAGAATCACTTAAGCCCAAGAGTTGGAGGTTGCTGTGAGCTGTGATGCCACAGCATTCTACCCAGGGCGACAGCTTGAGGCTCTGTCTCAAAAAAAAAAAAAGCTTACAACTCAATAATAAAAGACAAATAGCCCAATTAAAAAATGAGCAAAGGATCTGAATGGACATTTCTCTAAGGATGATATATAAATAGGCAATAAGCATGCAAAAAGATGCTGAACCTCTTTAGTCATCATGAGGCAAATGCACAACTAAACTCTGATATCAGAGATATCTGATTTTTCTCTTGCAAATACGTCTTCTGTTGGAAAGTTGTATTTGTGGGAGTCTTCTTACATTACACACCCTTTAGGATGGCTTGAATCAAAAAGTTATCAGATAATAACAAGTGTTGGTGAAGATGTAGAGAATGAGAACCCTCATATAGTGCTTGTGGGAATGTATCATGGTGAAGCCACTTTGGAAAATAGTCTGGAAGTTAACTCAAATGATTAAACAGAGTCATCATATGACTCAAAAAGTCTACTCCTAGATAGATATCCAAGAGAAATGAAAGCATGTGTCTACATGAAAACCTGTACATGAATGTTTATAGCAGTATTATTCATCATAGCCAAAAGGTGAAAACAACTAAAATATTCATCTGGTGAATGGATAAAATGTGATACAATAGTCCCCCATTATGTTAGGGAGATATGTTCGAAGATCCACAGTGTATGTCTGAAACTGGATAATACCAAACCCTATACCATACTATGATTTTTCCTTTGTAAACATATCTATTATAATTTATAATAGTTTATAATTATAATAGTTCAATTTATAAATTAGGTACTAGTGATAAAATAGAACAAGTATAACAATATCTTGTAGTAAAAGTCTTGTAAGTGTGGTCCTTCTCTCTCGAAAGTTCTTATTATATTGTACTCACCTGTTTTTGTACTGTGATTGACTGCAGGTAACTGAAAACACAGTAAAACCATGAGCATTGAAAGACTATTAATATATATCTGTAGTAGGGAATATTATTTGGTCATAAAAAGAAATAAAGTTTGGTATTAATCTCTGGTGTTTAAAAACACATAAAAGAAAAAAAGTAAAGGAATGAAGTATTGCTACGTGCCACAACACAAGTGAACTTTTTTTTTTGTTTGTTTGTTTTTTTTTTTATTTATTTTTTTATTGTGGAGAAGGGGCAGGGAAAGAAGGCGGGGGAAGAGGTGAGTGACAGGGTCGGGCCAGTGGCATGGTACCACATTGGCTGTATCTAGGTAGAGGCAGTTTCAGGCCGGGCCTTGC
>CAUYPK010101062.1:0-13936 GCA_963574355.1 Loris lydekkerianus | reverse complement strand
GTAAACTAGCAACAACTTTAAAACTTTAAATAAAGTACAGAAAACCATAGCTTAACAGGTAATCAAGCTGTGGGTTATATAGTTGTGGGTTAAATAGTTCAGTGGAATAGAGTTCAGTTCAGCCGCCTACCTCTTCAGCTCAGCCTCGACTTGTGGACTGAGCTGAAGCACCGCCCCCTCCAGCAGACGGCAGAAGACTACTGGAGACTACGTGCATTTGATTAGGTGCGCGCACCGAATCAAATAACCTGTATGACCCGAGTATAAGCCGAGTTCGGGTTTTTCAGCACAAATTTTCGGCACTAAAACTTGGCTTATACTCAAGTATATACGGTACTTGTTCTTGGACTACATGGGTTTCTTTGAAGTATCGTGTCTTTATACTTCCTTTTATTACTTGTTATTTCTTTCTCTATATTTCTTCTAAGTGGGTGTCTTAGCTCTCTAGTAATCATTATGAATGTATTAAAATAATTTTATTGTGTCCATATACAAATGAAGAGAGAAAGCAGATTGGGTTTTAAAGACTAGCATATATGGATTTACAGTCTTGTAATATTGGGGAATTACTATATCCTCACCTTTGGGAGTTAACACAGCAAGATACCCACTTAGTCTCAGTTCCCGGGACACAGTAATGCTTTATGACAACTAACAAGTTTCCCTACGAATTCATGACAAAAAATAAAATAATTTGGAGGATCAGTGTTGTTTACTGTAGTCCCATGTTGCCAAAGCTTCGTATTTTAATGGTTTAATACTTCAGTAGATATACGGACTGCACTTTGCAGACTGTTGAAAGTCTTACAAGTATTTTCTACTATATTCAAGTAATTGCATGATTGAGGTTCTGTTAGGTCACAAAGTCCAAGGAATTAAAAGCAGGGAACTGTCACAGTGTCATTTCATCCCTGTATTGATTGCCCTGTAGTTTGTACTAGTAAATAAGTCAGTATTTGCAAATTTAGATAAATATAAATTTAAAATATTTAAGGAAAGAAGGCATGATAGCATCGTCAATTGGAATCCTGTAACTGTCTATGGAATGCATAATATTGGTATTGATTTAATTAGATTGTATATTAGGGCCTTCAGTTTGACTTCCATTTTCTGATTCATAGATTAAGTTCAGGTTCCATATTACATCTGTGTCTTCTCCACCTAGTTCCAATAGGTATATTGAATTCAATGTTTAGCCTTGGATATTGAGTCTGAAAACAAAAGTCTCTGATTAACAAACATCACTGGGCTGTTTTAGGAATTTAAGATAAAACAGAAAAGTGAAGATTTGAAAGCTTAAGTTGGATGTTATATTGATTTTATCTTTTAAAAACTATAATGTGCTTGGGTACATTATTTAGTATTGCAATTTGAAGCATTTGCCGCAGAGCCCAGGGTAGCAAATACTCTATAGCACAGTGCGATTTCAGTGAGTACTTGTGAAAGTGAAGGATGCCCCTGAAATCTCTATAGCCCTCCAGGGCTAGGAAGTCCTATGACTGGACATTATGGTCTTTAGTCTCTAATAGGAAGCAGGATTCTTACAAACCGGGAGCAGGTGCAATGGCAGGAGACGTCCTGGATTCCTCATTCTCCCAAGGAGGCTGCTTTTCTAGGGGAGGTTTCCCCCCACGGGGAACTGGACTGCAGGACACTGGACATCCTGGCAGAGAAGGAGCCTCCCATAGAGAAGTAGGCTTGGTTCACCTGCCAGTCACAGCTGTGCAGGGATGTACCTGGTTTTCCTTTCGGAGCAATCTTTGATGGTCACTGTTTTGTTCTTATTCTCTGATGTATGCAGTGCTTACTTCTGGTGATGTTATTATTATAAGAGCACCTTTTCTCCTTGGTGCCTTAGGGATTTAGGCTGCAGATAGTTTGTGTGCCTGACTTGTTGATCTACTTGCCTTTTTGATGTTAGAGTCTAAGAGACGTTAAAACAAAACAAAACAAAACAAAACTGTGGATGTACCTAAAGTGGCCATAGGAATATTTGGGAAAGTTTAGTTTTGGATATCAGCTAGACATTACCAGGGTGTCTTGGCTGGTGGCTGAGCATCAGTATGCTGGCTTTGAACCCTGGCAGCACAGCATGCCAGCCGTGTGCACCTGTGTGGGCTTGGCCCTTCTTTGGGCCTTGGTTTCCTCCTCTGTCAGATAAGGATAATAATAGCGCAGAGTTCACAGGATAGCCAAGAATTCAAGTAGTGTGTGGTGTGTAGTAAGCTTAAACTCAGTGAATTTTACTGGTAGTAGCAATGAGAATATATGTGCACACGCCAAGGCACAGTATGAAGTTTTGTTTTGTTTCGTCTTTTGAGACAGAGTCTCACTCTGTTGCCCTGGGCAGAGTGCTGCGGCATCACAGCTCACAGCAACCTCAATCTCACAGCCTTCCAAGTAGATGGGACTTCAGGTATGCACTACAGCAGCAGCTAGTTTTTCTATTTTTGGTAGAGATGGGGTCTTACTCGAACTCCTGAGCTCAAGTAATCCACCTGCCTTGGCCTCCCAGAGTGCTGGGATTACAGGATGAAGTATTACTAGGTGTGTCCCATGGACAGTTGTGATAACTACTGGCTCCCTTGCCCTTGTGCCCAGCATAAGAGACCTCACGTGTTTCTGTCTGATGCACCCTGAGTCCACACCCAGAGAGCAGCTTATGTCTGCATACAGAAGCTTTGCTGTATTTGTTTTGCTGAATGAACTTACAGCTGTGGCATTCAGACTGTGAAATAATAGTCAATGGAGAGAAGGGGATTAATAGCAGAATTTAAAATCATTTACCGACTAATAACTTAGTGGCTTATAAAATCTGTACCTTGCTATGCAGGGTGGCTATTCCATCAGCATTTCTGAGCTGTTTAAACCTCAGTTGGATGCATTTTGGTACACGCTCACTTTTCATCTGTGCTCTTCCATTCAGGAAACATCAATAGAATTTAATAATTCCCTGTCACTTCTGGCAAGATAAATCAGATTAAAGGTTATTAAGGGTTATTTTTCATTTTGATGGCGGATAAACATTAAAAGGAATCCTTGCCGTATGAAAGTTGTGACTTATTGATTATGATCCCAGGATTAATGTGAAACCACTGAAATATTTCAGTGTGCATAGATTCTTTTCTAGTGTTATTATAGATTTAGAAATACTATTAACTGATTATTAATTGTTGAGTGCCTACTGTGTACTGTACTGATAATATGACTTTTATTCATTACCTCTGATTTTGACATTAGCTTCTCAGAGTAGTTATTTTATAGTTGAGAAAATATAGGCAAGGTTTTACAACTGACCCAGGATGATAAAGGTTTCAACTTCTTACCTCATTTTCTTTCTAAAATATGCTTTTTATGTAACTAAAAGGCTTTTTATATAATTTACTTCTCCTTAAAAGTTTTTTTTTTTCAACTTCAGTAAAATCTGGCCTTCTGTAGAAGGCAGTTCTCTATGGGAATTTGAATCTTGGAGTCAAATGCTGGTTCATGAGGATTAAATTAAATTACCTTATGTACAGGGGAGCTGTCACAAAGCCCACTGTTTTTCCTTCACCCCATCCTCTGGTTTGGGCGTGGGCTTCCACTGGACCAGTGGAAGGCATCAATCTGAAATCAAACTGGGGATTCACAACTGAGCCTGAATATGGCTCAGCACCCATAGCTCAGTGGTTAGGGTGCCGGCCACATACATGGGGGCTGGTGGGTTCGAGCCTGGCCTGGGCCTGCCAAACAACAATGACAGCTACAACAACAAAATAGCCGGGCATTGTGGTGGGTACCTGTAGTCCCAGCTACTTGGGAGGCTAAGGCAAGAGAATCTCTGAAGCCCAAGAATTTGAGGTTGCTGTGAGCTGTGCCTCCATGGTACTGTACTGAGGGTGACATAGTGAGACTTTGTCTCAAAAAAAAAAAAGAGAGAGAATTGAGCTTGAATATGGCACCTTCTAACTTGGGTCACTACATCTCTGATCTCCAAATGCCTCATATGAAAGACTGTTTGTTAACCAAAGTCCAGAGGCAGGGCCAGTCCAGTGGCAGCTGACCCAAGGCCTTGATGTTGGTCCACTCATCATCTCATAGCAGGTGGCTGCTCAGCTTCCGGGGATCCCACCTGCGTGTCTGGAGGAAGAAGAAAGACTGTTTTCTTGTGGTCTTTTCTTAGAAGAGAGGAAAAATTTTTCTAGAACTCTTTTCCCCAGGAGACTTCTACTTATGTCTCATTAACCAGAGTTTGGTCAAATGCCCATCCCTGAAATAATTACTAGCAAAGTAAAAATAACCCTGCAGCTTGGTGTGGGATGGCTCCCTCTACAGCACAGGCTTTGTGGGGGAAAAGCTGAGTGCACAAAACTGAGATCCTGTTAGAAAGAAGGGAAGAGGTGTTAATCTGTTGCCTAAAACTTAATTTCCTTGTGGATAAATGGGAGAATTTAACACTCACCTCACATGGTTGTCTGAAGACCAGCCCCTGTCCAGGGCTTACTATGAAGGGGCACAGGGCAGGTGCCACAGTCCTGGCCTCTACTTAGGCTCAGGTAAATTTAAGCTGCGCAATTTGAAGCAGTTTTGGGGTCACCTGTTTTCATCTACTTGCTAGCTCTCTTTTTTGAATGCCTAGCACGTGGCGGGCACTGTACTAGGACTCAGATTCATAACATGCCGATGTGTGTACGAATGCCAGGGTGTTAACAATGTCTGTGTCTGTGCGGTGTGTTAGGTTGCATGTTGATTCGTGAACGCCTACTTTGCTGGCCAATTTTAGGTGTTCACTTGACTGGATTGAGGGATGCCTAGATGGCTGGCGAGGCGTTGTTCTGGGTGTGTCCGTGATGATGTTTCCAGAGGACATGGATGTGTGAGTCAGTGGACTCACAGAAGACAACCTGGCATCCACGTGCGTGGCGCCATCCAATTGGCTGTGGTGCTGGGCAACGGGGCAGAGAAGGGGGGTTCATTCTCTCTGTGTCTTGGGGGCTGGGCAAAGGGGCAGAGAATGGGGTTCATTCTCTCTGGTCCATTTTCCCTTCTGGAGTAGGACATGTTCTATTCACCTCCTGCCTTTGGACGTCAGACTCCCAAGTTCTTTGTCTTTTGGACCCTGGGATTTGCGACCTGTGGCCTTTGGGCCTCCTGGGGGCTCTGGGGCCTGACCTATGGTCATCCCAGCTTCCTTGGTTCCGAGGCTCCCTAATGTAGACTGAGTCACACATCAGGCTTCTCTGGTTCTCGGCTTGTACACGGTCTGGAGGGACTTCTTCGTCTCTGTGGTCATGGGAGCCAGTTCCTCCTAATAAATTTCCCTCCACATACCTACTGATTCTGTGTCTCCGGGGAACTTGACTGAACACCTGCTGTGTTCCATGCTGCGCCCTTTATCTTATATGCGTTATCTGTGGAGTGGATGTTTTACAGTTGAGAAAATGCAAGTATGTATTACCATCAGAAAGTGGTGCTTATGGGAAACCACCTCAGAATTCAAAACTACTCTCATTATTTTGAAGGAGTTCAGCAAGCCAGAGACTGCTTGTGTCTTTCATGAATAAATGTTGGAAATGTGTTTGTTTGCCTTAAAAGTTGGTAACCAAAGTACCTCACACATTCATATTTTTAAAAATCCATTATTTTTCTGGAAAATGTTAATTTATTAATATTTTGATGAGGAAAAGACTTCTATAGAAATCACTGATTGGATGAAACAGCAAAACAGCTAAACCTCACTCCCTCTTGTTTAACATATCAAACTGTTTAAAAGTCAGTTGGGGCCTGGTGCAGGGGCTGGTGCCTGTAATGCTGACACTCTGGGAGGCCCAGGTGGGAGGATCGGCTTGAGTGTAAGAGTACAAGACCAGCCTAAATAAGAGCAAGACATGCCCTTTTAAGAAAAATTACCCAGATGGGGTGATACTCACTGACAGTATCCCAGATACTCAGGAGGCTGTGTTCAAGGTTGCCGTGAGCTCTGATGACACCATTGCTCTTTCCCCTGGGAAACAGACCCTGTCTCAAAAACAACAACAATAAAAACAAACAAAACCCCCCAGAGTGACATGAAAAACATCTGGAAATTATTTCAGGACATCCCAGACATTTTGGTGATAACACCTGCGTATTCCCGTAAGCCCTATTAGCTGCATGTTCAGAATTAGAGTTAGTAGCTGGGTTCAGACCTATTTCTTTATTTAAAGTGCATATAAAGCACCTACGTGATTTAGTAAGAAAGGAGGTGACTCTATCCTTTTATCAAAGGCTCCCTGAAGGAGTATTTTCCAGGGTGGTTAGCACAGAGCTTCCTTTCCGAGTCAGAGGGGCAGTTGGCCCTTTCATCCTGACCCTGGGGAAGGTTGTTTTGGCATTTTCCATTTTTGTAAATCATGTCGTAGTCTTTCAGATGAATGTCTAGTGACTTCCTGTGTTTTTTTTTTTTTTTTTTTTTTTTATAAAACAGAAATATGTAAAATTTAAGGAATAGCTTTCTCGACCACAGATGGTGTGGCAGGTTGTGCAGGACTTTTGGCAGGGCCCGTGGAGAGGAGCCGTGGGAACTCGTGCACGTGTTTTTATCCTGCACATACCACACCTTTGGTGTGCTCGTTAAAAAAAAGACCTTTATGCTTTTTATGCTTTTAATTTTCCATATCAGTACAACAAAAAAGGTGGAGTAGAGAAACAAAGTTGGTCCTCTGGCTAACCAGAGTACATTTTAATTGAGCAACTATGCCTACAGCAAAACTACTAACTCTAGGAAGAGAGTCAGATTGTCAGAGATTGAGATTGATTTTATGCCTTTGACTTAGTACTGTGGTCCTTCCAAACTTCACGTGTTGCCAATGTGACAGTATTTAGAGGTGGGGTCTTTAAGGCGAATGGGCCATGCGGGGCGCCTCTCTCTTGAATAGGGTCAAGGTCCTTACAAAAGAGGCTCCCTGCAGTGGCGTGGCGGGATCTCGTGACTTCTGCCTTCTACATGTCAGGGCAGGTGAGAAGGCCCTCACCAGACGCTAGCGCCTTGATCTTGGGCTTCCCAGCCCCTAGAACTGTGAGGAAAGAGATGTGGTCCATTACAGCAGCACAGAACGAACCAAGACACTTCTCATTACTCAGTAACACAAGCACCTGTTCACCTATCACAGCGCCACACAGAAAACTCAAAACAGTTAATATGAAGAAGAAACACAAGTCTGGGATGGAAAGTGTTGCTGCTACTGAGCTAATTCAGAGAACTATTTCTCCCTCTTTAAAAGCAGAGCCTGTGCCTGCTACCTGTAATGCAGGTATTATCCAAACCTTAAATAAAGACGGAAACCTTCAAGGAAGAAGACATTTCTTTCCAGTGCACTATCAAAAATGTGAGGAAATAAAGAGTCTATTTATATGCATTTTTTTCAATATGTTAGAAAATATTTTAGAGATTTGCAATCACTTTTAAAAATTCACAGATGAACCGCATAGCCTAGATATATTGAAAAAATTATGAAAAAGTAGGTGGCGCTGGTGGCTTAAAGGAGTAGGGTGCTGGCCCCATATACTGGAGGTGGCGGATTCAAACCCAGCCTTGGCCAAAAACTGCAAAAAAAAAAAAAAAAAAAAACAAAAAAATTATGAAATGTATATCATGAATGCATGAAATATATGTATCTTGTACTAGTCTATGTGTTAATCGACTGCTTATGTTGACCATTTAAGGCTTCTAGTCAATAGTAGGCTACTAGTTAACTTTTGGGAAAGTCAAAAGTTATATTGGGATTTTCAACTGCATGGGGGTTCGCACCCCTAACCCTCATGTCATTCAAGGGTCAACTATGTTAGTAATAGCTAATATTTAGGCTGGACTTGCTGGCTCATGCCTATAATCCCAGCACTCTGGGAGGCCCAGGCAGGTGGATTGTCTGACCTCAGGTGTTCCAGACCACCCTGAGCCAGAGCAAGACCCTGTCTCTAAAAATAGCTGGATGTTGTGTTGAGCACCTACAGTCCCAGCTACTTAGGAGGCTGAGGCAGGAGGATCACTTGAGCCCAAGAGTTTGAGGTTGCTGTGAGCTATGATGCCAGTGCACTCTCACTCTGCCACAAAGTGAGACTCTGTCTCAAAAAAAAAAAAAAAAAAAAAGCAAAGCAAAGCTAACATTTATTTAGCTTATTATGTCGAGGTACTGTCGTATTATATTAATACATATAACATTAATATATTATATTAATATATATTAATAATTATGAGTTACTATTATTTTCTTTATAGGTAAGGAAACTGAGATCGGAAAGGTTAGGAGATTTTCCCACAGTTCTATAGTGAGAGCAATCTGAACATTACATTCTGGTTTGATGAGATTTTTTACTCTTAACCACTATGGTGTATTTCCTAAGGTTCTGATTATTTAGAACACTTATTCATTCTCTAGTGCAGAACCATAATGGCTTGGTTTCAGGAATCCTCTCTGGTGAAGTTAGTGTTTTGAACTCTCTGAGCAGGCTGATTTAACAGCATCTATTTTCTTGCCCAGGTTTTGAAGAACTTGGGAAATAAAAGTAAGGCAGATGAGAGATTAAAATGTCATGTATCACATTTCTGACTGATAGGGTGACTTGTTCTTGTGGGCAGCGTGCTCCCAAGAGGAAAAGACCTCCGAGCTGACCTGAGGATGCTCGATTGTTTCCAAATGTACCGATTGGCAATGTTAGGCCACTTTGTGGGGGTGGAGGGAATGGGTGGTTAGAGGGAATCCTTCTTAATGGAGACCAGGAGTGAGCTTGGAGGGAATCCCCTGTGACATTAGCATCATTATTATTATAGCATAATTACGGAATTGATTACATCTGGAATCCAGTAAAGGTTAGCATTACTGTTAGAATAGCGGCCAACGGAGAGGTTGCTGTGATGGTCAGTGATAGTTTGTGGTTCAGTGGGAAAATTGCACATTGGCAGAAATACAGTTCAATCCTCTCTTAAGTTTGTATTAAAGTTTTGCATATTTTACCTCTCGCTGATTTCTGGAATTTAAAAAGTACGTTCCTCTGGACCAAGGTACTTGTGTTTTCTTTCTGTGTCTTGAAAGTGCTTTGTGGACCCTCAGTTGTCAGTGGCGTGGCTCACATATTTTTATTACCAACACTGTGGGTGGTTATTCTGCTTCAGACAGTGTTGTCTTTGAGAACATCACGTGATGTGAGTAACGCTTGTTTTTATTTAGAAAAATACCTTAGATCTTAAAGCAATTAAGAGAGCTCAGAAAGCAGTTCTAAATTATAATATATTAAATTATTCCTGAGAGATAATTTAGTACATTATCAGGGCCCTGCGTGTTCCTGACTACCGTAGCCATTGAAGGGAGTGTGTAACACTGGGACGCTCCTGCCATGTAGGTTAGTAGTGAAATTTGTGATACTTACAAATGGTAACAGGGTAGGAGGACAGATTTTAATTTTTAGAGGTGTCTTCTAGAATGAGTGGAAGAGGCATAGTTGTCACATAATGATTAATAACAATTATGTTTCGAGATGGGAGATGTTGTTCAAAGGGTACAAAGTTTGAGTTAGGATAAGTCCTGGGGATTTGTTATACAGCATGTTGACTATGGTTGATGATAATGTATCTTATCCCTGAAAATTGCTAAGAGAGTAGATCTTAAATATTCTCACCATACAAAAAGATAGAGATATGCTGATCAGCTCAATTTGATCGTTTCACAGTGTATATATATGAAACTATCATACTGTACGCGATAAGTATCTACAATTTTAATTTGTCAATTATGTCTTTATTGGGCCAGGAATGGAAAAATATGTGTAAAAATACATTAAAAGAGAAAACTAGAGGGGAAAAGAGAGAGAAAGGTATGTAGTCCCAGCTAATGGGAAGGGTGAGGCATTTAATCACTTAAGGCCAAGAGTTAAGAATCCAGCCTGGGCAGTGTAGCAAGACCCCATCTCAATCGATCAGTCAGTCTTTAAGTAGAAAAACTAAGGATGGGTCTGACTATGTTTGGATAACTCTTTATTTATAAAAATGAGGGGGAGGGGCTTGACCAGTTTTTTGATGTCTCAAATCAAGTAAGGTACAACAGGTCCTCAAATAACAATTGTTTTGTTCACCGTTGTTTCTTTATAATAATGATGAGAAAGAAGCAATCAGTTCCCACGCTGTGCTGTTACTGCCTGTGTGGGGCTCACACATTCTGCCGGGGTCTGGGGGGTGTTCTCCAGCTCCTTCAGCTTCCTCCCACATCGTGAAGCTGTGCTTGTTCAATTAAGTTGTGTGGCTACCTGGCTGCAGTGAGAGTGAGGGGGGTGTGTGTGAGCGCCCTGCTCTCCATGGCCCAGTGACAGTGAGGGGGGTGTGTGTGAGCGCCCTGCTCTCCATGGCCCAGTGACAGTGAGGTGTGTGTGTGAATGTCCTCCTGTGGAATGGCTCTTCCCGTCCATGGCACATCCACTTGGCATCCTGAGCTCTGGGAGAAACTCTAGCTACCCTTGACCCTGCACTGAAATAGGTTGGTTGGAGAATAAATGAATGAATCAATACAAATGAGTGCAAAATAAAAATTCAAGTCTGTGATAATCATAGAAATGTGTGACATTAACTGTTGTGGTATGGAATCGCTCATCCAGCTGTCACATTTGTGGTTGTTGGTTTTGCTGCATGGTCCTCCCGACAGTTTTGTCTGCACAAGTGTTTATTTGATTGAACCCACTACTGTGACACTCACTGCTTCACCCAGAATTGAGTAGATAATCATCCTACTTATTTTCATTAATCTGAAATGTATGGATAGCTCACATTTATTTAAATTGTTATTATTAGAAACGTTTTGCTTTTTTATTTAGAAGTTTGCTGATGTTTTCCAGCTATAAATGTGCTGTAGTAGCTTAACTCTTGTTTATATCAATTAGCCTATGGAAAAATTTGTTTCATTTTACTGGTCACTTCACTGAAAGTTGCAGTTTGCATAACCTGTTGATGGCATTAAGTGAGAACTTACTGTGTATTTGATAAACAGCATGGCACGCTGAGTAAGAATGTAGTCTGTGCTGGCTTGGTGCCTGTAGCTCACATACACCACCAGCTCACGTAGGGCTGGTGGCTTTAAACCCAGCTTGGGCCTGCTAAACAACAATGACAACTACAATAATAATAATAAAAAAAGCCAGGCATTGTGGTGGGCACCTGTGGTCCCAGCTACTTGGGAGGCTGAGGCAAGAGAATCACTTAAGTCCAAGAGTTTGAGGTTGGTGTGAGCTGTGATGCCGCAGCACTCTCCCAAGGGCGACATAGTGAGATTCTGTCTCAAAAAAAGAAAAAATAGGTGAGTGGTCTGTGAAGTTAGACGACCTGGTTTGAGTGTCTGCAGCTTTCTTCCTGTATGACCTTGAGCAAATTATTTACCCTTTCTGTGCCGCATCTTTCCCATCTGTAAGATGGAAATAATAAACCTTTATCATCGGGAGAAAGAAGTGTTGACAGTAAGGACTCGTCAAAAGTTTACATCAAGTGTTACCAGAGGTACGTTGCCAAATTCTCCTTGTCGTGGTTTTTGGAGTCCATTTGCTGTGTACCTTGACCTAGAAGATTTGGTGACATGAAGGGAATATTTAAAAAGAATGGTGATAACCAACATTTTTAATGCATTTATTGTGATCAAGAACTGTGTCAACCACTTTGCAGCACTGCATTGTTGGACGCCGGGAGGTACTGATCATTGTGCAGAGAGGGCTTCCGAGGTGACCTTCCTTTCCCTTGTCCCACCCCTGTGGGCGGCCAGCCGGGAAGCCGGCCCCGTTGACAAGCTGTCGCGTCCACCCTTGGAGGGGACAGAGGGTGGCTAGGCTTTGTTCACCTGCTTTCAATCTGGTTGAGGGTATAAAACTGGCAAAGTACTTAAACACTCACATCTTAACAAATGAAAAGTAATAAATATTCTACGTGAGGACTGCAGTGCTTTGTGGACTTTGGTGCACGCTGGGGATGGTGGATGTTCATCCTTTTGTGTCTTTGACTTTCTCTGTGTTTGCTTCAGTGGGACTTGTCTTTTTTTTTTTTTAACCCCTTTTTAATTTAATTTTTTATTAAATCATAGCTGTGTACATTAATGCAATCGCGGGGTACAATGTGCTGGTTTTATATACAGTCTGAAATATTTTCATCAAGCTGGTTAACATAGCCTTCCCAGCACCCTCTCAGTTATTGTGTTGAGACATTTATACTCTACATTTAGTAAATTTCGCGTGTACCCTTGTAAGATGCTTTTTCATAGTACTCCGTGAAGGACGTGGAAGAAGGCCTGTGCCCACAGGCTGGTTTTCTGCTGCTCCAGCACAGCTCCTGGTGACTGGGGAGTGATCTGGTCGTGGAGGAAGCTGAAAGGCTGTAAGCATCAAGCTTTCCTTCCTCCTCATGGTGACTCTCCAGCTCTCCTGGTGCCCAGCAGACTGTGCCTAAAATGGCCACCGGGGGGTGGGGGTGGGTGGGGAGGTGGCATTTTGTGCCAGCTTACTTGCTTCTTGAGATTCACGCGTTCAATGTACTCAATACTAACATGAAGCAGAGGATCTAATATGCGCCCACACAAGAGACAGATTCCATTTGATTCAAGTTAGGGGGCAGGGGAGAGGGGAGGAGGGGTGGGGATTGGTGAGCTCCCACCTAATGGGCACAGTGTAAGAGGATGTGGCACACCTCCTGGGTGAGGGACACAACCGTAACAAGACCTTACCCAGCAAGGGCAAACACTGTAAGCTAATCATTTGTGGCCTCCTTTTAATCTGAAATAAAAAAATATTTATGTGCTGACAGGTTTTGGTTATATTTTGATGACCAAATACAATGAAATGAATACCAGGGGGCTTTGGACTAAAGTTTTATTGTGCTCCCACTATACGTTCAAGTGCGCTGTACCTCTGTGGGTCCTAAAAGTGAGATCTCCCACTGTCTCTGTGTCCCCTAGACTAGGGTGTGTGATGCTCTCAAGGGGACTGAGAGGCTGTTTCCTGGTCAGTGCCATCAGACCTAAGAATGGCAGCCTAGGAAGGTGATCTTCCTTTTCTATAGAGCGTTGCTATTTGCCCCCCAAATTGAATCTAGATGATTTCTTTAGTGTCATAGTATTTGTTGTTAATTTTAAAGGTGAATAAAATTTGAAATATTATATTGGCTTAAGAAAAATAACTACACTCTGGGAGGCCAAGGTGGGTGCATTGCTTGAGCTCAAGAGTTCCAGACTAGCCTGAGCCAGAGCAAGACCCCATCTCTAAAACTAGCCGGGTGTTGTGGTGGGCACCTGTCGTCCCAGCTACTCAGGAGGCTGAGGAAAGAGAATCGCTTAAGCCCAAGAGTTTGAGGTTTCTATGAGCTGTGATGCCACGGCACTCTACCAAGGGCGACAAAGTGAGCCTCTGTCTCAAAAAAACAAAAGAGAAAGAAAAGAAAAATAGTTAAAAATTAATCATGAAAAGCAACTATTTTTTATATATATTGAGAGAAATACAGACCTGAAAACATAAAAAGACCTCAAAAAGCAGCTAGGATAGAGAGAAAAATGTATCTATAATGATAGAATCAGTATCTTCTAAAATAAATGTTACTAATATTATCACTAATGTTATTTGATTTATTGAAAAGGGAATGTTGTCTTAAATCTCCCCTTTATATTTAAAGCTATAGTAATTTTAGGTTTGTTATCACATCACTGAGTGGAAAATAGCTTTAGAAAAAAGACAAATAAAACACACTGCTGGTGGGAATGCCCACTAATAGGTCCCTTCTGGAAGGATGTTTGGAGAATGCTTAGAGATCTAAAAATAGACTTGCCATTCGATCCTATAATTCCTCTACTAGGTTTATACCCAGAAGACCAAAAGTCACAATATAACAAAGACATCTGTACCAGAATGTTTATTGCAGCCCAATTCATAATTTCTAAGTCATGGAAGAAGCCCAAGTGCCCAT
>CAUYPK010101061.1:0-39360 GCA_963574355.1 Loris lydekkerianus | reverse complement strand
TGGGACTACAGGTGCCCGCTACAACACCCATATTTATTTATTTTTTTGGTTGCAGCCATCATTGTTGTTTGGTAGGCCCAGGCTGGATTCGAACCTGCCAGCTCTGGTGTATGTGGCTGGCGCCTTAGCTGCTTGAGCCACAGGCGCTGAGCCCAGCAACACTGTATACAAGTTCATAACCTAAAACTACAGTCCCAGAACTAGGGGGCGGATAGGAACAAAATTTCTGCATAGGGTGGCACCTGTGGCTCAAAGGGGTGGGGTGCCGGCCCCATATGTCAGAGGTGACAGGTTCAAACCCAGCCCCCGGCCAAAAAAAATGCAAAAAAAAAAAAAAAAAAATTCTGCATAGGAAGGCCAGGCACAATAGCTCATGCCTTGTCACCCTAGTATGCTGAGGTAGGAAGATTACTTTAGGTCCAGAGTTTGATACCAGCCTGACCAAGAGCAAAGCCCCATCTCTACAAAAAAAAATAGATATATATAAAAATTAGCTGGGCCTGGTGGTGGGCGCCTGTAGTCCCCCATACATGGAAGGCTGAGGCAGGATCACTTAACCCCAGAATTTTGAGGTTACAGTGAGCTATGGATGATGCTACTGCACTACAGCTGGAGAGACAGAGCAAGACTCCATTTCCAGAAAAAGGGAAGGGCTGGGCGCAGTGGCTCATGCCTGTAACCCTAGCACTGGGAGGCAAAGGCAGCTAGATCCTTGACTTTAGGAGTTTGAGACCAGCCTGAGTAAGAGTGAAATTCTGTTTCTACTAAAAAACTAGCTGGGCATTGTGGCAAGTGCCTGTAGTCCCAGCTACTTCGGAGGTTGAGGCAAGAGGATTACTTGAGCCCAAGAGTTTGAGGTTGCTGTGAGCTATGACTCTATGGCACTGTATCCAGGGTAACAGTGAGAGTTTTGTCTCAAAAAGGGGGAAAAAAATTCTGCACAGGAGACTTTGTGTTTAGGCAGTATTAAAACTGTCAGCACTCAGATCTGGCTGTGTTCTGGGAGAGCCCCCTGTCTGGTAGGCATGTTTTATAGACAGATGTCTTTCCTGTTGTGGCTTCCTTCCACTGGGCTTCTGACTTTAGATGTGCCTGTTGGCTAGTGGATGCTGGTGATAGTACGTGAGCATGCCTTATGGTAACCCTTCTTAACATCTCCAGCTTCATGGGCATGTTGTTGGCACTGGTGTTGCTGCCACGACAGAAGTAGCAACTTTGTTGAATACCCAGTATCTGCCTGACTTCTGTTTTCACCATAGTTAAAACTACCCAAGGTGATAGCCTCTTTTGGCAAGGTTTCATAGAGTGTTTGGTGGCACTTTTCATCAAAGTCATGTTAGATTATTATTACATGCTTTTTGATTGCTTGGGAGGTTGAGACAAAATTCTGATAAAAGAATCAATAATAGGTTATATTGATTTTTATTTTTCTCAGTTTGTACTAAACTCAAACCAAGTTCTCATGCATTACTAGGTTGGAGAAACGTACGGTAAGGATATAACCTCCAGGGGGAAAGACAAGCCGATTGCCGTATGTAAAATTTTCAATCGACTTCAGTTTCAAGCTTTATCTGTTCTCTCATTTCACTTAGTTTTCCTAGGATTTCTTATTAAGCCTCAAGTTCCTTGAGTGTTTTACATTTAATTCACTCAAGATTGGGGTTTGACCTACCAGCTTGACTTAAAGCAGTTTGTGAACTGCAATCTTCCCTCCTCTCAAGTGAAAGGAGGGCTGAGTGAGACAGTCTCTCTTTTGACTGGTTGGAGATGGCAGATGTAATGATTCCACCTGGAAGCTCACCTGGCTGTGTGCTGAGCCAGACAGGACTAACCTTGCTCAGGGCTTTTTTCTGCTTTGGTGTCCTGTGTGGTGGGGCTGTCTGGGGTGCAGCTATGCAGTGCTGGTTGAGCTAACCTGACCGTGCTTTGAGATGGTTTGCTGGGATGCTGTGGTGATTCTTAGACAAGCTTGTGCATGCACCAGCATTTTTAAATGTCATTTATAAAAAGCTGTTGTGTGGGATGTTTCTTTCCCTTTCAGGTACAAGATATCAGCTGGATGGTTTAAAGCATTAGTTTGGGAATTGTGTGCATTTTACAAAGTAGCATAATTGCTTTTTTCTGTGAAAATGTTTTATAAGCCTAGCATTTTAGAAACTCTTGGGCATTTCTTTTATACAGGTAAATATTTGAATTTGACTTTATATACAAGACAGAATGGAAGGAGAACCTCAGATATTTTACATTTAGCCAGAAATCTCCAAGTGTGTACTCTGCACCTACTTTTCTTTGCATCTCTATCCAGAAGACCTGGTTGTGTTTGACAAGTTGTTACAGCATGAGAATGGTTGTCAACTATGAAGATGCCACTTACACATTAAACCATCCTCCTTGCGGAGGGAAGGGCTCCAGTAGCAAATATTTGAGTCCCTTCTTGGTGCTAAGGACTGTGACAAACAGTTTCTAAAGAAGCAATTACATTGGAACCCAGTGATAATCTTGGGTTTAAAATGTTTGTACTTGACATGCCAATGCTGAATTTGATGAAAAGCACACCATTTGTAGATACTGGGAGGTTTTTTTTGTTTGTTTGTTTTTTGAGATGGAGACTCAGTCTGTTGCCCGGGGTAGAGTGCCATGGCCTCAGCCTAGCTCACAGCAGCCTCAAACTCCTGAGGTTAAGTGATACTCCTGCCTCAGCCTTCTGAATAGCTGTGACTAGTGGTACATTCCACCATGTCTGGCTAATTTTTTCTAATTTTTGGTAGACATGAGGTCTTGTTCTTGCTCAGGCTAGTCTTAAACTCCTGAGCTCAAAGGATCCTCCCGCCACAGCCTCCCAGAGTGCTAGGAGTACAGGCTTGTAAGCCATTGTGCCCAGCCTTGTAGATAACGGTTTTTAAAATTGACTCTACTTTTGGCAAATAGACCAAATTTTATGGAAATACTGGAATAGTACCATCATACTTGATTTTGTCTTTTTAGGGAATAATGGGTAGAGGCCTCCTGGAGTCTAGTTCGATGCCTCCTTGGCCTTGGATATAGCTTCCAGCATATTCTCTCTTCACTTTTCCCTTTCTGACAGTAACTGATTGCTTGATAAGCTGATTCTGGTCTGGGAGCCACTGGACACACAGAGAGGTAGATTCAGGGAGCTTTTGACAGAAGCTGCTGGTACCTGGTAGACATACTCCGCATCTGGTGACTCATTCTCAACATTTAGAGAACAAAGTACATTCATCATTTTAAGATTATTTTCTAAATGTCTTCTGTTTCCCTTTTATAGGATGTATTCTTAATTTGTTTTTCCCTTGTGAGTCCTGCATCATTTGAAAATGTCCGTGCAAAGGTAAGTAGTGTATTGTTACCCAGTGTCATTCTTAGAAGGAAATATTTAAAAATACCAGCTACTTCTAGAACTTTCAATTATTGAAATTTGTTTTAGCAATTTTACTTATGTACATAATTAAATGTACCTAAGTAAAGTACATGGCTTTTAAGTATATGGCTTAAATATGTAGATTTTCGAAGCTTCAGGTTCTGATTCAGAAGTTTCATGTTCCTCAGTATAATGAAGCACTTTGGAGTCAGTCTGATAAAAATGACCATTTCTTCCAGTATCTTTCACAGATTTCTTATGATAAAAATAATGACCATATCTTCAGCATGTTTCACAGATTACTCAGTGAAAATAACTAAAGAGAAAGAGACCCCTTTGGTTGTGGTGATCAAGGATGTTTTTATTGGGGATTATGGTGGCAGAGCTGACACCTTGGTCTGGGTAGTTTGTTTATTCTTATCCCTGAATAGATGATGAATTTTCCAAAATGACCCTAACTTGTTTTGCCCAAAATAAAGCAGTTTGCTTTGGGGGGCCCGTCCTTCCTGCTATTCTTCACTGGTAGAGCCCATTCTGTAGGAACCGTAAACTGGGAGGTCCTGATTGGTTAATCAGATAGCCCAGATATTCCTTACTGGTTCTTCAAGGTTTGAATTAAAGGTGTAACTGCATGAGGGCTCAGTGGGGTCGGGACTGACTGCAGTTGGGTGGCTGACACATTGAGATACTATTGCATGTAGTTTAGGTGAAGAAAGTTTATATGGGAGAGTGTTATAACCTTTGTTCCTTTTTTCATATCTAGTGGTATCCCGAAGTGCGACACCATTGTCCCAACACTCCCATCATCCTTGTGGGAACTAAACTTGATCTTAGGGATGATAAAGACACAATTGAGAAGCTGAAAGAGAAGAAGCTGACTCCTATCACCTATCCACAGGGTTTAGCCATGGCTAAAGAGATTGGTAGGAAATCCTCCATTTTCATGTTTTGTACGTCTTTTATTTTAGAGACAGAAAGTGGAGTGCAGTCTGAGAAAGTATAATGTGTGTTGCTCTTAGTCTGTCTTACTTTTGGGGAACTAAGCAAGTCCCTTCTGGGTCTTTTTATTTTATTTTATTTTTTTGAGACATCTCAAGCTGTTGCCCTGGGTAGAGTGCTATGGTGTCAGAGCTCATAGCAACCTCCAACTCTTGGGCTCAGGTGATCCTCTTGCCTCAGTTTCTTTTTTTTTAATTTTTTTAGTAGAGACAGGGTCTTGCTTTTGCTCAGGCTGGTGTTGAACTTGTGAGCTTCAAGTGAGCCACCGTGCCTGGCCACCCTTCTGGGTCTTAATGTTAGCATTGGAAGGTAGAAGCAAGGTTAGAGAGTTGGTTCTGCTGTGCCATGCTAGCAGAAGGTGCTAGGTCTGAGGGATCTGCCTCTTTGTTTTGATCAGAAGAGTCATGTGAAGAGAACAATGCCATGTGGCCACGTTTCTTATAGGTGCTGTAAAATACCTGGAGTGCTCAGCTCTCACACAGCGAGGCCTCAAGACAGTGTTTGATGAAGCTATCCGAGCAGTTCTCTGCCCACCACCGGTCAAGAAGAGGAAGAGAAAATGCCTGCTGTTGTAAACGTCTGAGCCCCTTGTTCTTGGTTCTGTCCCTTGGAACCTTTGTATGCTTTGCTCAAAAAACAGTGGAGCCTTTGCACTCAATGCCAAGTTTTTGTTACAGATTAATTTTTCCTTAAAACCATTTTGAACCAATCAGTAATTTTAAAGTTTTGTTTGTTCTAAATGTAAGAGTTTAGACTCACATTTTATTAAAATTTAGCCCTAAAATGACAAGCCTTCTTAAAGCCTTATTTTTTGAAAAGCCCCTGTTCTTGCTCAGAAAAAGAGTTGCCAAAATACCTTCTAAACTAAGTTGCATTGTTGCGCTATGAACACTAAGCACTAAACTGTTTAAAGACCTTTGTCTTTAAGACTGAAATTAGGAGATGTAGACACTTTCTAAGTAGTTTTCAGATATGTAAAGCAAGTCAGCCTCTTTAAGGAAATGTTGCCATGTAATTCATCAATAATTTATCAGCCCACATTCAACACATAACATTGTACTGTATATCATAATGGAATGGGTATAACACCTCTTTGGATCAGTCTTTTTGATTAAAAAAAAAAAAGAGTTGATCAGCTTTTGCTGAGTTTGAACAGAACTCTTTACTCATGTTTTTCCTGTAATGAAGTATTCTGCTCTTAGTTGTGGGTGTGCTGGGGTGGAGTGTGTAAAACAACATGATCAAAGGATGAAGACAGTATTTTGACAAAATAAGAAATAGCGATTAATTTACACTACATTATACAATAAATAAACTGAATAAAAGTGTCATTGGTACAAATTTTAAAAGGTTAATTTCTTTTAAATGCAGATGATAAAGTTGGTATTATCAGTAAGTGTTTTCTTAAGATTTTCCTGTCTCTTAGACTTGCCATCCCTCTCAAAATTGGGCATTTAATTCATCTAAGGTTATAACTAAGGTTATTCCCTTAGTTGCTTAGTGTTTTTCTATAGAATTCCTTAATGAGCAATATGCCTCCTTGTATTCTAAATCTTTCTGATAATGCATTAGTTTTATTGTAGATTAGTAAAACTGCTTTCCTGTTTTCATGTTACTTTAATCAGAGCTAATAAGTGCTTTTCTTAGTTTTCTAGTATCTAGGTGTAAAAATCATGTGTTGCAGCTTTATAGTTTTAAAAATATTTTAGATATTCTTAAATTTTGAGCCTTCCTAATGTCACTGTCTTGCCAGATTACTAACACTGTCACTTGACTAAACTGCCCCTATTTACCTCACCCACACGGACACATGCTTCCTGTAATTGCTTTGCCTAACAATGTTACTTGAGTATGTGAGGTTCTGTAAACTGTGCTAGTGCTAACAATGTTCTGTACAACTTAACTCACTGGCAAGAATACAATGTTGGACCTTTCAACCACTAGAACAAAATTTTTTAAATCGACAGTTGCAGAATCGTGGAGTGTTTTTACATTGATCTTTTGCTAATGCAATTAGCACTGTTTTGCATGTATGACTTAATAAATCCTTGAATCATATGACTGGTAATACTTGAATTTTTCAGAGACTCGATCAACAAGCTCTTGGGTGTATGTTTGTGTACCTCACTTTAAAATCCTGGGTTATTGGAGATGTTCATTGTCAACATATGTTTTCACACAGGAGGGACAAAGGGAGTGCCACCCTCCAGGGTGAGCGAGTCTGCAGCTAAATAATACAGCAGGGGTGGGAGGTGACTCAGGTTTAGACCTGTTGAGTGGTGGGGAGATGCTTACATGGAGATACAGCGGGTTGCGTGTGAAAGCATCTTGGTCCAGGGCTTGGGGCTGAAGATGCAGGTGTTGAGAGCCCCACACAGGACAAAGATGGACTGACTACACAAACTTAAGGTCATTTCCTGATCCTGAACTTGTACTAGAATAAGGTTCATGGTAATATTCATGTTCTATCAGGGGTCCTCAAACTTTTTAAACAGGGGGCCAGTTCACTGTCCCTGAGACCGTTAGCGGGCCGGACTATAGTTTAAAAAAAAACAACTATGAACAAATTCCTATGCACACTGCACAGATATTATTTTGAAGTAAAAAAAAAAACAAACTGGAACAAATACAACCACACCACCTCATGTGGCCCGTAGTTTGAGGACCCCTGTTTCTTTCTTAGTGCTTTGAAAACTGTTTTGAGGGTTTTTTTTTTTTTTTGGAGACAAAAGTCTCATTATGTCACCCTCGGTAGAGTGCTATGACATCACAGCTCACACCAACCTCAAACTCTTGGGCTTAAGCGATTCTCTTGCCTCAGCCTCCCAAGTAGCTGGGACTACGGCCACCTGCCACAACACCTGGCTATTTTTTGGTTGCAGTTGTCACTGTTTAACAGGCCCGGGCAGGCTGGAACCTGCCAGTCTTGGTATATGTGGCTGGCGCCCTACTCACTGAGCCATGATCACTGAGCCTGTGTTTGATCCTATGTTGCCCTCAATAGAGTGCTGTGGCATCACAGCTTACAGCAACCTCAAACTCGGGCTTAAGCGATTCTCTTGTCCCATCCTCCCAGGTAGCTGGGTCTACAGGTGCCTACCACAATGCCTGGCTTTTTTTTTGGTTGCAGTTGCCATTGTTCTAGCTAGCCTGGGCCAGGTTCAAACCCACCAGCCTTGGTTTATGTGGCTGGCACCATAACCATTGTGCTACAGGCGCCTAGACAGTCTTACTTTGTTGCCTGCTGTAGAGTGCCATAGTGTCATAGCTCAAGCAACTTCAAACTCTTGGGCTCAAGCAATTCTCTTGCCTCAGTCTCTCTAGTAGCTGGGACTATAGGCACCCACCACAATGCTGGCCCCTTGCTGGGCTAGCAAGGCTGAGGCAAGAAAGTCGCTGGAGCCTGATTGTTTGAGGTTGCTGTGAGCTGTGACACCACAGCACTCTACTGAGGGCAACAAAGAAACTCTCTGTCTAAAACAAAAAAAGTCAGCTGGGCATGGTTGCTCACACCTGTAATCCTAGCATTCTAGAGGTCAAGGTAGGAGGATCCCTTGAGATCAGAAGTTCGAGACCCACCTGAGCAAGAGCAATACCTGGTTTCCACTAAAAATAGAAAAATTAGCCAGGTGTTGTGGTGGGCACCTGTAGTCCCAAGTGCTCAGGAAGTGGAGGCAGGAGGATCACTTAAACCTAGGAGTTTGAGATTGCAATGAGCTAGGCTCGGAGGCCATGGCATTTTAGCCTGGGCAACATAGTAAGACTCTCTTAAAAAAAAAAAAAAAACCAATAGGGCGGCGCCTTTGGCTCAAAGGAGTAGGGCACTGGCCCCATATACAAGAGGTGGCAGGTTCAAACCCTGCCCCGGCCAAAAACTGCAAAAAAAAAAAAAAAAAAAACCCAATAATTGGACGGCCTGTGGCTCAAAGGAGTAGGGGCTGGCCCCATATGCCGGAGATGGTGGGTTCAAACCCAGCCCCGGCCAAAAACTGCAAAAAACAAAAACAACCAATAATCTTCCTACTTTTTCCCAGAGAAAATATTTTAACATTTGCAGTTAATTTATCTAATTTTTGATACTTGTCTCCACAGGTCTAAATCATTTACTTGCTAGTTAAGTCTTTCAAGTTCAACTATTACTGTTGACATTTCCACAATGGAAGATGCTTGGTCTTCTTTCCCAAGTGCACTGCACCCTATCCCCTGCAAACACACCTTTCCCATCCCCTTAGAGGGATAGTTTTTGTGTGCTCTTACTAAAATAAGCATAGTCATGCTGTGTAGGAACAGAACTTTGCACTTTGCCTTTCCTGCACAACTTTTGGTTTCCTTTGGTTTCAATTGTGAATTTCTTTTATCTAAATTTCATGTTGATATGTATTGTGTATTTTATTAATTTTCACTTTTCTATATGCTCACAATCATCTGACTTTTACGTCTCATACGTTGGCCTTTATTTCCTACAGTCTGATTTTGATTAACTCATCCTGATGAATAGCTTCTTCAAGAACTTCCTGAGAAAGGGTGTGTGAGAAGTATATTATCAGTCACATGCCACATGCATGATGTTTTGGCCAACAGACTGTTGATATAAAAGTGGTCCCACCAGATACAATACTGTATTCTGCTGTGCCTTTTCTATGTCTAGATATATAAATATTTAAGACTCTGTTACAGTTGCCTACAGCATTCAGTACCATAACATGCTGAATAGGTTTGTAGCCTAGGAACAGTAGGCCATACCATATAAGCATTTTACTTAAAAGAGAGAGACAGGACCTATGTTGCCTAGGCTGGGCTTGAATTTCTGGGCTCAAGTGATCCTCCCACCTGAGCCTCCAAAGTAGCTAGGACTAGAGGTGTGCACCACTACACCTGGCTTCCCTTCAGAGCCATTTCCATTGGGATGTACTTTTTCTTATTTATGAATATTGTGAGATTTTCCTTTTGTCTTTTATGTCCTAGGATTTATTTTTATGCTTTGCACTACAAGTTCTTTTTTTTTTTGAGACAAAGTCCCACTGTGTCATCCTCAGTAGAGGGCCATGGTGTCACAGCTCACAGAAATCCTCAAACTCTTGGGCTTAAGCAATTCTCTTTGCCTCAGCCTCCCAAGTAGCTGGGACTACAGGCGCACACCACAATACCCGGCTATTTTTTTGTTGCAGTTGTCATTATTTTAGCTGGCCTGGGCCGGGTTCAAACCTGCTAACTTCGGTGCATGTGGCTGGCGCCGTATCACTGTGTTACGGACATGGAATGTAGAAGCTCATCTTTTAATTTTCTCTTTTTCTACCACAGTGTTACGGACATGAAATGTAGAAGCTCATCTTTTAATTTTCTCTTTTTCTACAACTTTCATTGAAATATTGGAATTCCTGGGATGGTCTCTTAACCTTTCCTTTTCCTGATTTGTCTCTGAGTTTTGGTATCAGCTCCCATTAAGTTTCAGGTGTTCTTTTTCACTCTCTAAATACGGATTTTGAGCCTCCTGCATTAGTTTTGTGATTACAGCATTTTTTCTGTGTCCTAAGCCATTGCTGAGGTTGTCTGGAGCTTCTGCCCACATCATCTGTTTCTTGTGGCCTCTTGTTCCTCAAGTGTGGCCATCCTTGGCTCATGCTTAAAGGTTGAGATTGGAAATAGCACACCAGGAGGGTTAGTGTGCAGTCAGATCTCCTATCTTTCTGCTACTAGATAATAGGCATTGTGTTTTGAAATGAAACTTGCAGCAGCTTGATGCTGGCACGGCATTTCAACTGTGAAGTTTTTAAAACTGCCCTTTGCAGCTTTTCCAAAGTTCTACAGTGGCATGGCTGCCATAGCTGAGGAGGGTCCCTGAGACACAGTATCTCCTGAAGTCAGCTTCCCTGGAAGATTTCTCTCTGAAGATCCTGGGAGCTGAGTGCGAAGAGCTGAGGAATATCATCTCCTTTCCTCAGCTGTGTTGGTGTTGGTGTCCAGTCCTACCCTACCCTTCACCTCAAAGCACAGGTTGGAACAGGTTTTTTTCCACCTTTCAAACAAACCTGCCCTGTGGCTGGTTGTCTGCTTCATTCCCATATCACAGGTGTGTGGGGAATCTGTCTCATTGGCCAGGTGAACTCACCTAACCTTCCCCCTTAGCATTCTGTTTGACTCTAGCCATCTGGGTATTCTTGTCTCCTCTTCTGCATATTTTAGCCTTTCCTCTTAAACTTAAAACATGATTGATGTAAAACCACCCAGCAAATAGACACCTACCTGGAAACCTCCAGTAGAAGAGCACATTATTTACTATGTAGACAGACACTGTAATGACATGTGATTTATTTTTATTATTATTATTTTTTGAGACAGTGCCTCAAGCTGTCACCCTACGTAGAGTGCTGTGTATTCACAGCTCACAGCAACTTCCAACTCTTGGGCTCAAGCAATTATCCTGCCTCAGCCTCCCAAGTAGCTGGGACTATAGGCGCCTGCCACAACGCCCGGCTATTTTTGATTGCAGCCGTCGTTGCTGTTTGGTGGGCCCAGGCTGGATTCGAACCCACCAGTTCAGGTGTATGTGGCTGGCGCCAGGCCAGTTTTTTTTTTTTTTTTTTTTTTTAACTCTCTCTAAATCCAATGGGTGACCTCAGAGCCAGAAGCG
Source organism: Loris lydekkerianus (assembly GCA_963574355.1). NCBI lineage: Eukaryota > Metazoa > Chordata > Mammalia > Primates > Lorisidae > Loris > Loris lydekkerianus. The sequence continues at coordinate 28,351 of CAUYPK010101061.1, read as the reverse complement.
TACATCAGAATTAATCAACTTGTTGCCAAAATATCCAGATAATGTAAACAAGAAGCTGAAGTGCTACGGCTTAGGGAAGGGCAGGAGCCGTAGTCTCCACTCACTTTCTCAACAAGATTTTGTCTGCATTCTCAGAGCTCTGGGCTGCACTTGAGTAACCCAGGATAAAACTCTAGGCTGCACCTTCATGACAGTTCTGTTTGTATAGTCAGGAAGACTCTGAATAAACTGAACACCTTTAAGCCAAGTTTAGTGAAAAGGGTTGCCTGTGGGGTAGGAGTCTATAGATCTCTTTAGGTTCTTCAATGACAGTTCTCAGATGGCCAAATGATCTCTGGGCCAGGAAAACAAACAGGGCTTCCTGAGGTTCTCACCATGTTCACTGTCAGCATCAGCAGTTCCATCACCTCAATGAACTCTCCTGACTATTATTATAACCAAAATAATTTGCCATACGTTGTTTGGTCATTTAGAAGACCATCAAACTTAGTATCCATCCAATTCCTGCTGAAAGATAACTTGCTATGTTGGCATCACAGGAGTCACTCAGGACAGTAAGTCAGTTTAAGAACAAAAACAGGACAGTTCCTGGGACAGTTTGTAGTAGCCCTGGTTATGCCACATCCACATTAGAGACCTCTTGTGCTGGACAGGAGATACAGGCTGCTGTGTCGGAGACCACACTGTCCAAGGCTCTCATAAGAACATCTGGCACGTGGTCTATTAGCATCTTTGGGTCTATGAGTATTTTGCTGAATTCCGCTTCATGTGACCACTTTGCACTATACTGAGCAGTAGAACAGCAGCCAAACCTTAAATGGAAAAGGAAACATCAACTAGCAAAGCTACACTTGACTTTGACCTCCAAAACACGTGCTTTCTTTCACTGGTAGTGAGTAGACTATACTCATAAGACCTAAAGGCCTGTCCCCACTCACCTCCCTGAGGTGTCCTCTTCCTGTAGGTGGATGATCCTTCCAGGGGGAAACAGGGGGGGATATTTGGGTGGAGAGTCCAGGGGAGAATCGCTGGAGAAGCTGTAGGCTGGGGACCAGTGTGTCAATAGACTCTGTTCCCCGAGAAGGGGCTGCGTCAGGTCCTCCTGGTCATCCCCATCCAGCTCAGTTGGAGAGTTGTCAGGGTTCACTCCAAACAGTTCATACCAGCACCCTTGCAGCAAGATCTTGTACTAAGGGCGAGACCCAAGAAGGCAGAATGTTGTCACTCCAAGGCATTCAGTCATCACAGAAACCTCTTTAGGCCAGGAGCTGTGTAGGATGGCAGCAACCGTAAGGATTCATGATGAACTCCCACATTGTCATGGGTCATGAAGAATGTGGGGTGTCTCTTGGGTAGTGAACCCCTCATAATTGGGGCAACTTTTTTTAAAAATGTAGACTTTGAGGAAAAATTACCCTGAATTTCTTTTTCTTTTTTTCTTTTTTTTTCTGTTTGAGGTATAGGGAATTAACTTATGTTGACATATGTTGCCCAGGCTAGACTTGAACTCTTAGGCTCTAGTAATCCTCCTACCTCAGTCTCCTGAGTAGCTGGGACTACAGGCCTGAGCCTCTTTCCAGGCAATTCTGAAAATTAGTTTTACCCTGCTTATAAAAACATTAGATTAATACTTCTAAAAAAATTTGAGAGGTAATTGATAAGGAGAAAAATTTGAATTCAATTTTATTCTGATTAACCAAAAGAAAACTAAAACAAACAAACAAAAAAAGAAGCGGTTGAAGAAGTGAAAATCATTTTTAACCCTATCATCCAAATAAAACCAGACTTTGGTATTGTTGCTTCTTTCAAGTTTTTGTCAAAATCATATCTGTATCTCCTTGTCCCCTCTTCCTGCCTTGGAGCATATTTATTATTTATTTTGATACAGAGACTCATTTATCGTCCTCGGTAGAGTACTATGGTGTCACAGCTCACAGCAACCTCAAAATTTTCAGCTCAAGCGATCCTCTTGCCTCAGCTTCCCAAGTAGCTGGGACTACAAGCACCCGCCATAACACCTGGCTTTTTTTTTTTGAGACAGAGTCTTAAGCTGTCCCTCTGGGTAGAGTGCCATTGCATCACTACTCATAGCAACCTCCAACTCCTGGGCTTAACCAATTCTCTTGCCTCAGCCTCCCAAGTAGCTGTGACCACAGGCACCTGCCACAATGCCCTGCTATTTTTTGGTTGCAGCCTTCATTGTTGTTTGGTGAACCCACCAGCTCAGGTGTATGTGGCTGGCGCCTTAGCCGTTTGAGCCACAGGTGCTGAGTCACGCCTGGCTATTTTGTTGTCATTGTTGTCGTCATTGTTATTTAGCAGGCCCTGGCTGGGTTCAAACCCACCAGCCCCGGTGCATGTGGCCAGTACCCTAACCACTGAGCACAGACCCCGAGCCTCGAGCATATTTCTTAAAAATTATTATTATTATTGAGACTGAGCCCCACTTTTGTCACCCTTAGTAGAATGCCGTGGCATAAAAGCTCACCGCAACCTCAAATTCTTGGGCTCAAGTAATTCTCTCACCTCAGCCTCCCGGGTAGCTGGGAATACAGGTGCCTGTCACAACGCTCAGCTAATTTTTAGATACAGGGTCTTACTCTGGTTTAGGCTAGTCTCAAACCCATAAGCTCAGGCAATCCACCCGCTTTGGCCTGCCAGAGTGCTAGGATTACAGGCATGAGCCACCTTGCCGGGCCTAAGAATTGTTATTACCATTATTATTATTATTATTTGAGACAGAGTTTCACTATGTTGCCCTCGGTAGAGTGCTGTGAATTCACAGCTCACAGCAATCTAAAACTCCTGGGCTCAAGTAATTCTCTCGCCTCAGCCTCTCGAGTAGCTGGGACTATAGGCGTCCACCACAACACCCGGCTAGTAAGAATTATTCTTATATGTTCTGAGAAATGTGACTAAATAACAAAAAATAAATTTTTTTTGAGCTTGCTTTATTTTTTGTCACCCTTGGTAGAGTGCTGTGATGTCATAGCTCACAGCAACCTCAAACTCTTGGGTTCAAGCAATTCTCTTGCCTCAGTCTCCAGAGGAGCTGGGACTATAGGTGTCTGCCACAATGCCCGGTTATTTTTAGAGCCAGGGTCTCCCTGTTGCTCAGTCTGGTCTTGAACTCCTGAGCTCAGGCAATCCACCCACCTTGGCCTCACAGAGAGCTAGGCAGGTGTAAGCCATTGAAGCCAGTCCTTTAAGCTTGCTCTAAAAAAACTTTTCAGTGTGTCATAGATAACCTGTTTCTATTGATAAATAAATTTGATTTTTGTCCCTCTCCTACCTCTATTGGTAAATATAAACTTCTACCACTTGTTTGTTGTTGTTTTTTTTAGGACACATTAAAATTTGCTTTAATACTTCTTTGGGGAAAAAAAAAATCACACTTGTAGTGAATGAACAAGAAACATTTTTACGCTATTATTTGTATCTACCATGCCATGAATTCATAGGGGAAGAGGGTCCAGTAGTTCAGGGAGGTGCCTTGCCATTGAATGTGACAAAGTGTTGACTGACTTTTAAATTCATGAGAAATAGGTTCCAGCACCTTGTATCACTGCTACATGGGGACTATTGGTTATCCTGTGTGCTATGCTGTACACCTATTATGCCATGAGCTCATGGGGAATAAATAGGTTCTTGCACCTAAAAACATGGGTCCACTGGTACTCCTATGTGCTATGTTATATGCTTATTATGCCATGAATTCACAGGGAATGAGTTCCAGGAGCTCAGGCTCCTTTCTATTAGTTCTCACAAAGTGTGCTTCTCTGGGTGGCGCAGGCTGGCGCTTCAGTTGAACCCGGGTACCTTTCTCTTCGGCTTCCTTCTTTTTCTGATTATTTTCCTTCACACATTTCAGGAAACTATCTCGGCTCTTAGAGTGCTTAATATGCTCAATACAAATATTAATCCTCTTCGCAAGGATCTTGCCCTTAACTTGTTTGTTTTTTTTTTTTTTTTTGTAGAGACAGAGTCTCACTTTACCACCCTTGGTGGAGTGCCGTGAAGTCACAGGACCCACAGCAACCTCCAGCTCTTGGGCTTCTGCGATTCTTCTGCCTTAGCCTCCTGAGCAGCTAGGACTACAGGCGCACGCCACAACGCCCGGCTATTTTTTGGTTGCAGTTCGGCCGGGGTTGGGTTTGAACCCGCCACCCTCGGTATATGGGGCGGGCGCCCTACTCACTGAGCCACAGGCACCACCCCCTTAACTTGTTTGTTTACAACAATGCCACAGCATGCTGGGTGACACTGTAGACTCCTCCAGTTTTGCCATGGTAACATTTGTGTGGCATGCCTTTTTGAACAGTATCCATTCCTTTGATGTCTACAATATCACCTTTCTTGTAGATTCGCATATATGTGGCCAAAGGAACAACTCCATGTTTTTTAAAAGGCCTAGAGAACATGTATTGGGTGCCTCCTCTTTCCCTTTGTGTTTGTCATTTTGGTGAATTACTGGAAGATGGCCGAAAGGAACTTCTATCACTATTTTTGATAATTGCATAATAGCCACAGTAGATACACCAGTACCTCTTAAATCTATATTAGGCAGCCTTATTTTTTATTTTTTTAAAATTTTTTGAGACAGAGCCTCAAGCTGTTACCCTGGGTAGAGTGCTGTGACATCACAGCTCACAGCAACCTCCAACTCCCGGGCTGAAGCGATTCTCCTGCCTCCGCCTCCCAAGTAGCTGGGAATACAGGCACCTGCCACAAAGCCCGGCATTTTTTGTTTGTTTTTTGATTGCAGCTGGCATTGTTGTTCAGCGGGCTTAGGCTGGATTTGAACCTGCCAGCTCTGGTGTACATGGCTTGTGCCTTAGCTGCTTGAGCCACACAGGCCAAGCTGGCAGCCTTATTTTCTAACTAAAAAGCATCAGAATACTGTCAGGACTAAGAAGTTTCAGCAGAAAGCAAATCACTTATTAGAAAAGGAATGGTTCTATAATAGTATTTTCTTTCTTTTTTCTTTTTCTTTTTTTTTTTCTTTTTTTTTTTTTTGTTGTTGTTGAAACAGAAACTGTGCCCTGAGCAGAGGGCAATATGTCATAGCTCACTGCAACCTCAGACTCGGGCTGTGGGCATCCTGCTGCCTCAGCCTCTGGAAGCCACTGGGATTACAGGCATTTGCTGCGGTGCCTGGCTGGGTTTTTCTTTCTTTCTTTTTTTTTTGAGACAGAGTCTCAAGCTTTTGGGTAGAGTGCCATGGCATCACAGCTCACAGCAACCTCTAACTCTTGGGTTTAAGTGATTCTCTTGCTTTAGACTCTCAGGTAGCTGGGACTACAGGCGCCCACCACAATGCCTGGCTATTTTTTTGTTGCAGTTGTCATTGTTGTTTAGCAGGCCCAGGCTGGTTTCGAACCTGCCTGCCTCAGTGTCCTCAGTGTGTGTGGCTGGCACCCTACAAGCTGAGCTATGGATGCCTCTGCCATTTTGCTTTCTTATGCACTACACACAGTTCTAGGCAAAAGTCTGTTCAGAAGGTAGAATAACTACAATCGACAGCATAAAATGCTCTAGGCTAAGAAAATTCTTTTCAACTCTACATATCATCTAAAGGACAGGCCCAAGCTTCTTGCAAATCCTCTTAAAAGGACACCCCAAATTACCTTAGGCTTATTACAGTTAGCAATCACTCGTAAGATTCTTTTCTTCAAATCTTCCAAATTGCTCACACTTAACCTGTTTAGGAAAAAGTCATATTAAGGCTTCGTATTCAATATTTCCAACTACCCCAATCCAGAGACAAATCTCTGCAAACATACCTGGGAATCACATCCTTTCCTAGGACAACTGACACAATGAAGTTCTTAGAGTATTCATAAAGAGATTTGCTGAAATTTCAAAAAAAGATAAGTTTTATGATTATATTGCCCACAGAGGACTTCAAAGAGAAGTTAAGTAACACTGCCAGGTCAGTTTTCACAGTTCTTTATCCTCTAAAGGAGGGAAGAACTAAAACAGAGACTTCAATTGTAGTAACCCACTGGCCAGATTGTACTAAAGTGACAATATACATTCAACAGAGACGTTCCACTGCTAAAATACTAGATCAAGATGGTATATGCATTTATCCTTTTTTTTTTTTTTTTAAAAGAAATAATGTCTTGCTCTGTTGCCTAAGCTAGAGTGCAGTGGCATCATCACAGTTCACTGCAACTTCAAACTCCTGGGCTCAAGTGGTCCTCCTGCCTCAGCCTTTCTACTGGCTGGGACCCTCATGCTCAGCTAATTTACTTTTTAGTGAGATCTTGCTATGTTTATGTTGCCTTAAGTGATCTCCTGCCTTGGCCTAACAAAGTGCTGGGATTACAGGCATGCATGCAATATCATGCCTGCACTTATCCTTTCACACAGCAACCCACTTGAAAGAATCTGTCAAAGACCCACAGGCAAAAATGTAAAAGAAAAGACCCAGAAGGCTATTCACTGAATAGCAGGGGCTAAAAACCTGAATATTCTTCTATAGAGTACTGTACTCAATTCAAAGACTACCCATATAATTAGTCTTTTAGAGCTGTAAAAAAGAATGAGGTTTAGCTATAATGCTATGGGGTAATCTCAGGATATACTGTTAAAAGCAACAATAAATGCAGAGAAGTAGGTATAAAATGCTACCTTTTATACAGAAGAAGAGAAATACAAATATATAGCTATTTACTTATATACAAGGTGTCCATAAATTCTGTGTGCAATTTTTACTATGTTAAACTATTTCAAATTGAACACGAACTTTATGTCCACCCTGTATATGAAAATAATGAGAAGGCAAGTAAAAAACAAAGGGCCAGGCATGATGGCTCACACCTGTAATCCCAGCACTTTGGGAGGGTGAGACAGGAGGAATGCTTGAGCCTAAGAGCCCAACACCAGCCTGAGCAAAAGTGAAACCCCATCTCTCTATCTGGGCTTCCTAGAGCACTAGGATTACAAACGTGTAAATAACAGAAAAAAATAAAAAAATTAGCCAAGTGTAGTGGTGTGCACTTGCAGTTCTAGCTATTTGGGAAGGCTAAGGCAGGAGGATCATATAAGCTCAGGAGTTTGAGGCTGCAGTGAGCAATGACTGTGGCACTCACTCCAGTCAGGGCAAAAGAGTGAGACCTTCTCTCCAAAACACCACACACTTTAAAAATGGATACCTCTGAGGTGAGAAAAGCGATTTTTGAGGGAACAAGGAAAGAAACTAGATTTATCTGAATATACCTTGTTTTATAGAGCTCTGTGGAACCATGCTGATGTTTTATTTTATGTAATTAGGAAATTAATTTTTTTTTTGAGACAGAGTTCTCAAGCTCTCACCCTGGATAGAGTGCTGTGGTGTCATAGCTCACAGCAAACTCAAACTCTTAGGCTTAAGAGATTCTCTTGCCTCAGCCTCCCAAGTAGCTGGGACTATAGGCACCCACTACAATGCCCAGCTATTTTTTGGTTGTAGTTGTTATTGTTGTTTGGCAGACCCAGGTTGGATTCGAAACCACCAGCTCTGGTCTATGTGGCTGGCGCCCTAGCCGCTGAGCTATAGGCATTGAGCCTATGTAATCAGAAAATTAAAACATGGCAGAACACGTTTGTAATCCTAGCACTCCAGGAAGCCCAGGTAGAAAAATCTCTTGAGCTCAGGAGTTCGAGACTAGCCTGAACAAGAGCAAGACCCTGATTCTACTAAAAATAGAAAAGTTAGCGGAGCATTATATGTGCCTATAGTCCTAGCTACTGGGGAGGCTAACGCAGAAGGATCACGAGGCCAGGAGTTTGAGGTTATAGTGAGCTACAATGATACCACTGTATTCTACCCACGGTGACAGATCAAGTCTCAAAAAAGAAAAAGAAAAAAAAAAAGACAAGTAGAACAAGAAAGTATAATATTTGTCTAATTGAAGTCTTAAAAAAGATAAGGCAGGCTCAACCTGGGCGTTGTGGTGGGTGCCTATAGTCCCAGCACTTGGGAGGCTGACGCAAGAGAATCACTTAAGCTCAAGAGTTTGAGATTGCTGTGAGCTGTGACACCACAGCACTCTACCGAGGGTGACAAAATGAGACTGTCTCAAAACAAACAAAAAAAAAAGATGAGGTAGAGAAGAGGCAATATGTGAAAAGACAATGACTAACAATTCAGAGATTAAAGAATCTAACAAATTTCAAACAGAATACATTAAAAAAAAAGATCCTTCTCCTTCCATATGCACACATTAGGAATAACAAAGCAAACACCCATGTAACCTGAATGTATTTTGCTGAGATGAAAGAAGCATAACCCAAAAAGACTTCATTCTCAGGTGAGGTGTTACATACATTTAAAAAATCAAAAAGCATTTGCAAACAAATTATGATTAAAAGAAAACGTCACAGATAAAAATCAAAATACAGGCTTGGCACTCTAAGTTAAGTGGTTACGGCGCTGGCCACATAACCCGGATTCAAACCTGGCCTGGGCCTGCTAAACAATGACAACTGCAACAAAAAAACAGCCAGGCTTTGTGGTGGGCGCCTGTAGTCCCAGTTATTTGGGAGGCTGAGGCAAAGAATCGCTTAAGCCCAAGAGTTTGAGGTTGCTGTGAGCTGTCGTGCCACGACACTCTACCGAGAGTGACATAGTAAGACTCTGTCTCAAAAAAAAAAAAAACCCCATCAAAATACAAAATTCTGTGGCCAGCAATAAGGCATATGGCAATACACCCAGCAACAAACAGAAATAGTAACAAATGCCCAGGGACTAATCCAATAAAAAGTGTGTAAGAGCTGGGTGCACTGGCTCACACCTGTAATCTCAGCTACTTGAGCTTATGAGTTTGAACCTAGCCTAGGCAACACAGGAAGACCTCATTTCTTTTTTTTTTTTTTCCTTCTTTTGAGACAGAGTTTCACTATGTTGCCTTTGGTAGAGTGCCATGGTGTCACAGCTCATACCAACCTCAAACTTCTGGGCTCAAATGATTCTTTTGCCTCAGACTCCTAAGTAGCCAGACTACAGCAGCCCACCACAATGCCTGGCTATTTTTTTTTGTTGTAGTTGCCATTTTTGTTTACCAGGCCCAGGGTGGGTTTGAACCCATTAGCCCTGGTGTATGTGGCGAGCAGCCTAACTATGGAGCTATGCAGAGCCAAAGATCCCGTTTCTTTCTTTCTTTCTTTCTTTAGAGACAGAGTCTCACTTTATCGCCCTCAGTAAAGTGCTGTGCTGGCACAGCTCACAGCAATCTCCAACTCCTGGAGCTCACAGCAATCTCCAACTCCTGGGCTTAACCAATTTTCTTGCCTCAGCCTCCCGAGTAGCTGGGACTACAGCGCCTGCCAGAACACCCGGCTATTTTTTTGTTGTTGCATTTTGGCTGGGTTCGAACCCGCCACCCTCGGTATAGGGAGCTGGCTTCCTACCCACTTAACCACAGGTGCCACCCAAGACACCATTTCTTAAGAAAAAATGTACGTGAGTCTTTTTTTTCGAGACAGAGCCTCAAGCTATCGCCCTGGGTAGAGTGCTGTGCCATCACAGCTCATAGCACCCTCAAACTCCTGGGCATAAGCAATTCTCTTGCCTCAGTCTCCCAAATAGCTGGGACTACAGGCGTCTGCCCCAACGCCTGGCTATTTTTTGGTTGTAGTTGTCACTGTTTGGCAGGTCCAGGCTGGATTCGAACATGCCAGTTCTGGTGTATGTGGCTGGCACCTTAGCCACTTGAGCTACAGGCGCCGTACCTGTATATGAGTCTTTATGGAGAAAATTATAAAACTTTATTGAAAGACATTAAAGAGGCCAGGTGTGATGCCTCACACCTATAATCTTAGCAGTCTGGGAGACTGAGGCAGGAGGACTGCTTCAACTCAGGAGTTTGAGACTGGCCTGAGCAAGAGTGAGACCCCTGTCTCTAAAAATAGAAAAAGTAGCCAGGCATTGTGGCGGGGCCCTGTAGTCCCAGCTACTTGGGAGGCCAAGGCAAGAGGATTGCTTGAGCCCAAAAGTTTGAGGTTGCTGTGAGCTAGTCTGACACCATGGCACTCCACCCAGGGTGAAAGAGTGAGACTCTTATTTTAAACAAAACAAAAGAAAAAAGGAAAAGACAGACATTAAATGAAAGAGTACCTAAATATTTAGGAAGTAATACCATTTTAAGAGACTGAACCAGAAAATAAAGGCAGTTGAAATTACAACTCCAGGCCAGGCGCGGTGGCTCTTGCCTATAATCCTAGTATTCTGGGAGGCCAAAGCAGGTGGATTGCTATCTCTAAAAATAGCCAGGGCGTTGTGGAGGGCACCTGTAGTTCCAGCTACTTGGGAGGCTGAGGCAAGAGAATTGCTTAAGCCCAGGAGTTTGAGGTTGCTGTGAGCTATGATGCCACAACAGTCTACCATGGGTGACAAAGTGAGACTCTGCCTCAAAACAAAAAATTAAGAATTGATAATCTGAAGACATGATTCAAGGGGTAAAAAGACACATCACATTGAGGAATGGAGAGCATATTTATAACATATACTTGTATTACAACAAACAAAATTGAAATACAGAATATATAACTACAAATCAAAAAAGAGAGAGAGACTCTAGAAAAATGGGCAAAAAGAACTTCAAAGGTGCAAACTCAATAACCAATAAATGAGACTCAACCATTATTAATTAAGGAAATGCAAATTAAACCACAACAAACCATCACTACATCCATCAGATTAGCAACAATTTTAAAATTTGATAATTCTAATAAGTGCTGGTGAACACATTGCTGGCAAAAATATAAATTGGCACAGCTACTTTGTCAAATAAACCCTGGCAAATATCCAAAGATTGAACATGAGCAACTCTACGATCTATTTTATAGATAAACATCTCAGACAGCACTGTGTGTGACAGCCCCACACTGGACAAAATCCAATGTCTATCACCAATCAAACATAAAATAATGGATGACAAGGATATGATGAATGTAATGAGAATTTACCGAATAACACTATATAGGCATGAAGCATATATAATATGGAACAGAAAAAGGAAGTCACGAAAAAAAATATAGTTTTTTTATACAAAGTTCATAATCAAGCAAAAAAATATAGTTTTTTTATACAAAGTTCAAAATCAAGCAAAATCAAACTATATTATTTAGAGACATATATATATGTGGTAAAACTACCGTATATACTCGAGTATATAGGTATTTATTTTTAAAACAAAGGAAGAGGCTAGGTGTGGCAGGTGCTTGCAATCCTAGCTACTCAAGAGGCCGAGGGGCAGCGTCTGTACTTCAGTGGGTAGGGCGCCGGTCACATATACTGAGTCTGGCGGGTTCGAACCTGGCCCGAGCCAGCTAAAAAACAACTACAACAACAAAAATAGCCAGGTGTTGTAGTGGGTGCCTGAAATCCCAGCTACTTGGGAGGCTAAGGCAAGAGGATTGCTTAAACTCAAGAGTTTGAGGTTGCTGTGAGCTGTGATGCCATAGCACTCTACTGAGGGTGACATAATGAGACTCTGTCTCAAAACAAACAAACAAACAAAAAAGACTAGTCTGGGTAAAAAGGAAGACTCTGTAGCTAGAGATAAAAAAAAAATGGGCTCAGGAGTTGGGTGATCAGCCTGGGTATGGTGTTGTGTGCCTTTAAGTCCTAGCTACTTGGAAAGTGAGGCAGGAGACTCCCTTGAACCCAGAAGTTTGAGGTTGCAATGACTTAGGATGGCACAACTGTTCTCTACCCAGGGCAACAATAAGAGCCTGTGTGTATAAAAAATAAAATAAAAATAAAATACATATTCTCAAGAAATATTTAGTATATAATGTGTATAGGGTATTACCTTAATTTGTGAAATATACACCTACACATATAAACAGCTGGAAAAAAACAAACCTCAATATAATTATTACAGTGGTGATTTCTGGGTAGATCTTTGGCCTCTCCATTTTTTTATATTTCCTAGATTTTCTATAGATGGATATAAATTTCTGAGTTTTTCTTCTTTTATTATTAGGAGGGTTCATTTGTTTGTTAGTTTGTTTTGAGACAAGGTCTCTCTGTATTTTCCATGCTGGTCTCAAACTCCTTGCCCTCAAAAGATCCTCCCAACTCAGCCTCTTGAGTAGCCGGGTTACAGAAGTATGCCACTACACCCAACATCTTCTTTTAATTTTTGATCCTGTATTTTATTTTTTTATTGTGGTACAAATTTCTTTTATAATCAGAGCAAAAGGTTACACAGCACAGTCCAATCAGCAAAAGAAATCTTACTTTTCAAAGTCAAAAATGTCATTATCCATCTGTCCACAAAAGTACACAACACCAGGAGAGGACCCTACTATAAACTATGGATTCTGGAAATGATGTGTCAGTGTAAGTTCTCTGACTGTAACAAAGCTACCACTATGAAGGGGATGCCATGAGGGAGGCTGTGCATGTGGGAGCCAGAGGCAGGCACATGGGAACTTTGTACCTTCTGCTCAATTTTGCTCTGAACTGTTCTAGAAGAAAAAGTCTTATTTAAAAAAGAATCTTGGAATTATACACTTAGGAAATCAAAGCTATGGTCAGACAGATCTAAGAAAGGCTATTCAGTCATTCTTCAATGAAACAAAGCTTCAAAACACAAACCTCTCCTGAAGATGAGAAATTATAATTCAATTATGAATAAAAGATGAGTCTTGACTATCTGACTTCTAGGTAGCAATTTGTTAGATAAAGGAAAACAAAGAATTACCTTAACAATCCCCGGGGTGGGGAGAAGGCATAGCCCCTGACTTGTGGGTATGAGGCTCTGAGCATGATGGCTAACAGGGCAGCAGCTCCACCCCCCAGGCTGTGCCCCACGATTACAAGCTGGTATTCCTAGAGGACAAAAAGCAGAATGAGGTCAAGGTTAGAAATATCAAATGGCTCATGACAGGAAAAAAAAAAATAAAAATTCAGTAAAATCTCACAGGAGCTATGCTGAAGGCTTGGCTCAAAATCCCATCATAGATAAGGCGTCGGTAAACATATCTGGCAGCCTGAGAAATCCCCTATAAACATAAAGAAGGTGGCTATTAATCCTCGGACAGGGCAGATTCAATTGCACTCAGAAGACAGGATTACACTGTATGTATGCTGATTTGATTCTCTTCTTTTCCTAAAAAGGACATGGCATCATGAAGTCAGTAGTCATGCCCACTACTCATCATCGTGTTCCTGGCATCTTACAGAAAGCTTGCCATTAAGGCTGTGCCCAATAAACACTTAAACTAGACCATCATAAATGAGTTCTAGGGAGGTCAGGTTTGGGTCTGACTTCAAAAATTAGATAAAATTTGGGTGGCGCCTATGGTTCAAAGGAGTAGGGCACCGGCCCCATATACCGGAGGTGGCGGGTTCAAGGCCAGCCCCGACCAAAAACTGCCAAAAAAAAAAAAAAAAAATTAGATAAAATTTAAAACCTTCTAATATATGCATGTTTTCTCATAAATAGGCTTCTGGAAAATTAAGTAGTTCCAACAGAGGAGAGCCAACCCTGTCAATGACAAGTATCTTCACAGTGCCTACTCATGGCAGCTCCTCTGCTAGGTGCTGAGCCAAGAAGACCCGGACAGGTTATATTCTAACAGGATGAGGTATAGGTAATCTTGTATAAGATAAGAGACTGTTTTGGATCATCTCTAAAGCAACTGCAAATTCCTAGGATTTAACAATTCTGTAAGAAGAATGCTGAACCTGGCATCATACAAGACAAATCAAAAAGAATGCTGTGGGGCAGAGCCTGTGGCTCAAGGCGTAAGGCGCTGACCCCATATGCCGGAGGTGGTGGGTTCAAACCCAGCCCCGACCAAAAAAATAAATAAATAAATAAATAAAACTGTAAAATAAAAAAAAAAGTGTTCCAAAAAAAAAAAAAGGAATGCTGTGACAGTCTGTGTACATTATGACAACACTTAATAAATCATCACATTTTCTTTTAATCTTTTGCAACCGTACAATGCAATCAACTCCAGTCAGCATTTATTAGGCCTCTACTAAGTGGCTGGCCCTGGACAATCAGAGCCAAACAGAATTTGGACTACAACTGCGGCTGATGAGCACAGGCACTAAACAAATACCACGATCATTTTTAACTTCATAGGTTTGGACTCCAATTACCATGAAGAGCATCAAAGCTAAAACGTGGCTTTGGCACATTTGGCACAAGGGAAGCCAAGAACAGAGAACAGGCCTGGGAAGCGGCTGTTACTGAACACACACAAATATCTGCAGTAGGAGCTCAGCTTCCAGTCAGATCCCCAGAGGCTCAGCCTATGGTCACATAAAACCTTTCTCCGACAGGCAACAGCCCAGGCCTTAAGCCCACTGGACTCTGAAGGTATCTGGGGCTGCCTTGTTGAAGTGTCTTTACAGTAAGGTTTAATATTATTATTTTTCTTCATACATATCCAACGATAGTTGTTAAACTAGAGTATTCTGTAACTTGAGGCACAAAAGAAAGCTAAAGGTTAAAGAAAAAAATATCCCCATTCCTGGGACTGTCAACTTCAGACTCAAGGCAGAATATATGCTTCATCCTGGCTTTTCCTCCCTGCAAACCGTCTAGAGAACACTGCTGGGCAGTCACCTGCAGCTACACTCTTAACACATTTTCTTAAAATAAAAATTAGACATTTTATTTAAAAAATGATTGCTACAGGCTCAGCGCTTGTGGCCAAAACGGCTAAGGCACCAGCCACATACACCTTAGCTGGCGGGTTCAAATCCAGCCCGGGCTCACCAAACAACATTGACGGCTGCAACCAAAAAATGGCTGGGCGTTGTGGCGGGCACCTGTAATCCCAGCTACTTGGAAGGCAGAGGCAGGAGAATCGCTTTAGCCCAGGAGTTGGAAGCTGCTGTGTGCTGTGAACTGTGATGCCACATCACTCTACCCAGGGCAACAGCTTGAGGCTCTGTCTCAAAAAAAAAAAAAAAAGATTGCTACAGAAGTAGTACATATTTTGGTTATAAAAACTCATTAAAGCTTAGTGCTTGTAGCTCACCAGCTAAAGCGCCAGCCACATTCACTGGAGCTGATGGGTTCAAATCCAACCCAGGCCTGCCAAACAGTGAGAACTGCAACAAAAAAATAGCCGGGCATTGTGGCAGGTGTCTGTAGTCCCAGCTACTTGGGAGATTGAGGCAAGAGACTCACTTAAGCCCAAGAGTTGGAGGTTGCTATGAGCTGTGACGCCACAGCACTCTACCGAGGGTGACATAGTGAGACTCTGTCTAAAAAAAAAAAAAAAAAAAACACCCCAAAAAACACATTAAGTGTACAATGCAGGGTCCAAGTCCATTGCCTTCTACCCCTGATGCCTTGGTGCTTCTTCCCTAGAAGGAGCCACTGAACCTTTGAGCGTGAATCATTTCAGATTCTCTTCTAAATGTTGGAAACTCCGCCCTGCAATGTCATTAGTCATCAGGGAAATGCAAATCAAAATCACAATAAGACCTTACTTCATAGGCCAGGTGCAGTGGCTCATGCCTATAATCTTAGCACTCTAGAAGGCCAAGGCAGGTAGGTCGCCTGAGCTCAGGAGTTTGAGACCAGCCTGAGCAACAGCGAGACCGTCTGTAAAAAATAGCTGGGCATTGTGGCAGGCGCCTATAGTCACTGCTACTCAAGAAGCTAAGGCAAGAGAATCACTTGAGCCCAAGAGTTTGAGGTTGCTGTGAGTTATGATGTCACAGCACTCTCCCAAGGACAACAAAAGTGAGACTCTGTCTCAAAAAAAAAAAAAAAAGACCTTATTTCTTGACATCTACTATAATGGCTATAACAAAAAAAAAAAAAAAAAGGAAAATAATATGTGTTGACAAGAACGTAGAGAAATTGGAACCCTTGTGCTTTACTGGTGGGAATGGAACACTGGTGCAGCTATTGTAGAAAAGCTCAATGGGTCCTCAGAAAGTGAAACTCAGAATCAGAATATGACCCAGAAGCTCCGCTTCCAGATATTTATACAAAGAACTGAAAGAACAAATTCAAACCGGTATCTATAGATCAACATTCACGGTGGCAATATTCGCAACAGCCAAAAGGTAAACAAAACTCGGCTCGGGGTCCATAGCACAGTGGTTATAGCGCAGGCCACACATACCGAGGCTGGTGAGTTTGACCCTGGCCCCAGCCAACTAAACAACAGTGACAACTGCAACAAAAAAAATGGCCAGATGTTGTGGCAGGTGCCTATAATCCCAGCTACTTGGGAGGCTGAGGCAAGAGAAAATCACTTGAGCCCAAGAGTTTGAGGTTGCTGTGAGCTATGATGTCACAGCACTCTACCAAGGGCAACAAAAGTGAGACTCTGTTGCAAAAAAAAAGGTAAACAAAACTCAGGTGTCCAATGGATAAAGTGTGATATATTCATATAATGCAGTAGTATTTATTTAACAATAAAAAGAAATGAAATTTTGACGTATGCTACCATGGATGAATTTGATGACATTCCGCTCAGTGAAATAAGCCAATCATAAATGGATGAATTCTGTATGATTCTACTTATATGAGGTTTCCAGAACAAGCAAATTCACAGAACTAGAAAGCAGATTAGAGGCTACCAGGGGCTGAGGATGGGAGGAGGGGAAGTGAGTGTTTAACAGGTACAGAGCTTATGTTGGGGATGATAAAAAAAATTGATATAGATAGTGGTGATGGATACAGCATGCTATGAATGCATTTAACGTCACTGAATCATAAACCTACAAATGGTTAGAATGGTTATTATGTATACTTTACCATAATTAAAAAAATTTTTTTTTAAATCTGCAACTCTAATTCTGGGCAGGTGGGTTTCTATTCCTTCAGAAGCCTATGCTCCTGACACCACAGCACAGGAAGAGAGAAACTGAGAACCTGGGCCTGGCTACAGCTGCCTAGAGAACAACCCAAGGACAGTTTGCTGCCTCCTGAGGTGAAGGCTTATTTTTTACCTTATACTGCTCTATGCTATGATATCCTAAAGCTTTTTTGTATTGTAGGAATGTTTTACTTTAAGAGGAAAGAAAAGCCACAGACCTAGGTTCACATGTCCAATCTGCCACTTATTCCAGTAACCATACAGCTTCAGGCTAGTCATTCAATTTCTTTGAACTCACACCTCTCCTTTACAACAAACAAAACCCCTAAGTTCACAGGGCTGTTGAGAATCAACACGTTAAGAAAAGAAAGCACTTACTTCACACAGCACAGTACATGGTAACTATTACAGTTAACATTAACAGGAAAGATTCACAAACCCTAGGGCTAATACCTTGTGTGCCCAACAGTCTTGTACCTCACACTGTATGTCGAGTACTTCACTCTCCATTGACAGATCAGTAAGGATGTCCTGTAAAAAAGGGAATTGACAGAAGCAGCAGTCAGCCTGTGAAGGCACATGGTGGGTTCCTGCGGGCACAATGCTCCCTCTGAGGGACAGCAGGACATCCCAGTCTCCTAGTAAAACTGAGAACTGAACCTGGATGCCTAGACTTGGGAGGGAAATTCAAGGCAGTAGCCAGGGTGCTCCTGAGGGCCCCAAAAGCATGACCAGGTCTGGGCCAGGCATGAATGGTGGGGGGAGACAAGGAGGCACCTAAGACATTACCCTCTCCCTTATGCCATCGCATGCTTATACTGTAAAGACCCTGAAGCACAGAATGTCTACTAGAGTTTTGAACAAAGCTTGGTTCTTGTCTCAGGGGCCCACACTAAATAGCTCACTGGAACATTAAGGGGCAAGAGGCCCCTCAACTAGTGCTGTAGCGAGGGGTCAACTGGTGGGGTGGCTCTCTGGAGGAGGGGGCGTACCTGAGCCAGGGCATGAAAGAAAAGCCTGATTCAGGAGCAGAGAAGAAAGGCAACTTCCCGCATATCCTCACTGAGGAGGCAACAAGACCTAGGGCAGAAGCCTGGCCCAAGCACCTGGTGGCAATTGGGGTTCTGTACCTACACTATATAAAAAGCTCCACAGCTGGCTTAGATGGGTTGTGAACCACTGGCATGTGGTACACAGTGTGTGAAGAGGGAACTGGAAAAGTAGCCTCAGTCAGGTAATAAAGCAATGATAAGAACATGAACTTTACATTAAAAGCAGTGAGAAGACACTAGAGGTTTCTGAGAAAGATGATAATAACCAACTCATGTTCTAGAAAGAAAACTGTAAGGATAATATAAACAGCCCTCTGACTGGGGGCATGAAGGACTAGCCAGAGGCTCAACGCCTGTAGCACAGTGGTTACGGCACCAGCCACATACACCAAGGCTGGCGGGTTAGAACCCAGCCCGGGCCAGCTAAACAACAATAACAACTGCAACAGAACACAGCCAGGCATTGTGGTGGGTGCCTGTAGTCCCAGCTATTTGGGAGGCTGAGACAAGAGGATGGCTTAAGCCCAAGAGTTGAAGGTTGCTGTGAGCTATGTTGCCATGGCATTCAACCAAGGGCAACATAGTGAGACTCTGTCTCAAAAAAAAAAAAGACTAGACAGAGATCGGGACAGAAAACTATTTCATGGTACAGGAAAGAGGACTGAGGATAGCAGGCCATGGCACTGGAAAGAGAGATGATGTAGGAACTAGGGCAGAGGTAGGAATGTCACAAGCAATGGACTGGATAGTAAGTGAGCAGGGAAATCAAAGACAGTATCACTGTATCTCAATGGGCAACCAGGGATACTGGCAGATGAAGAGCAGGAGGCCCAGAAGAGCAGACCTGGGAGGCCAAGGCTCTGGTTTCTCTGGTGCCTCCAGGGAGACCCAGGTATCTCTCAAAGGTTCAGATTACCTGGCCCTGGAAATGGGAGGCTGCCCCAGAACTGGAGCAGAAGAGGCATGAGGGCATAAGCTCTGGAATCTCATTCCATTTTCTGGGTCAGCAGACAAGAACCAAGAAGTGAGATTGAGGAGTGGCCAAGAAGAAACTGAAGGCTGAGTGCAGTGACCCACTCCTATAAATGGGAAGGGAAGCACTCTGGGAAGCAGAGGTGGGTGGACTGCTTGAGCTCATGAGGTCAAGATCAGGTTGAGTAAGAGAGAGAAACCATCTCTACCAAAAATAGAAAAACTGGCTGGGCATGGTGGTAGGGACCTGTAGTCCCAGCTACTTGGGAGGCTAAGGCAGAAGGATGGGGCTTGAGACCAGGAGTGTGAAGTTGCTATGAGCCAGGCTAATGCCAAGGCACTCTAGCCTGGGCAACAGAGTGAGACCCTGTCTAAAAAAAAAAAAAAAAAAAAAAAAAGAAGAAGAAGAAGAAACTGAACATGGGAGGGAAGAAAGTTTTAACAGAGAAAAAGTCAACCAGGCGAGGTGGCTCAGGCCTATAATCTAGCACTCTGGCAGGCTGAGGTGGGTGGATTGCCTGAGCTCACAGGTTCGAGATCAGCCTGAGCCAGATCAAGACCTTGTCTCTAAACATAGCCAGGGCGTTGTGGCAGATGCCTTTAGTCCCAGCTACTTAGGAGACTGAGTCAAGAGAACTGCTTAAGCCCAAGAATTTGAGGTTGCTGTGAGCTATAACGCCATGGCACTCTACCAACGGCAACAAAGTGAGACTCTGTCTTAAAACAAAACAAAACAAACTAAACAGGGAAGTTGTCTGGTATCTCTGAGGGGCATAGAAGTCAGGAATAAGGAAGACAGAAGAGGGTTCCCCAGGCCAGGATGGATAAATGGAGGCTCTCGCTGAACCCAGAGGTTGAGACTGGTATCCACTTGGGGCCGGTGAGGACCTGGAATAGGAACTTGCAGTGGAGCTGGTAAACAGTGCTGTGACTTTCAGCAGTGAGACACTATCCCCTTCCGGCTCTGGGTACAAGAAATTAAGAGGGTCACCTGAGCATGAGTCCTGATTGGGTACATCCAGGGAAATCAGGCAGGAGGGAGCCAAGCAGGTACCTCTCTCAGAACTTCTTGGGCTGGGAGCCAAGCCTGTAACATCTGTTTCTGACAGTTCTCAGTTAAAAGGAAAATACTTTATTCCTTTTTGTAAAGGGAGTTATTTCACAACCCTAGACTCATCTCATTTTTTTTCCTGGTGTTTTTCTCTTTGTCTGATGCTATTACTTAAGAATATTTTTCTCTTGAATGTTTACAGCAGCTCAAGTCACAATTGCAAAGATGGTTAAAACAATGTAAGTGCCCATCAACCCATGAATGGATTAATAAACTGTGGTATATGTATACCATGGAATAGTATTTAGCCATAAAAATAAGATGGAGACTTTGCATCTTTTGTATTTACCTGGATAGATGTGGAAAACACGCTCCTAAATAAAGTATCTCAAGAATGGAAAAGGAAGCATCCCATGTACTCAGTACTAATTTAAAACAAGTAGATCAACAATTACAGGCCCACAGGAAAGAAAAACACAAATTCACAAATGGGGAAGAGGGGAGTGGGAGGGGGCTGGGCAAGTTCCCACCTATCACATACAATGTAGGGGTATACAGCATACCTCCTAGGGGAAGGACTCAACCACAATTCGGACTTTGGACTTTACCATACAAATCCAAATAATGTAACCTAATCATATGTACCTTCATATTAACTCAGAAAAAAAAAAAAAAAGCTTTTGTCTGTTTTGAGTATTTGCAGTTTGCTAACTTGGGCTCCTGGCTCCTGCCCCTGGTTCCTAGGTCTGATATTTAGGCTCCAGCATTACCTGCAGAGACATGGTCCCTCTCACGGCTACCACAACAGACTCTTTCCTGTGATCCAGAGCCACTAAAAATGGCAGCTCATATACCTGAAAGAGAAAGAAAGGAGCATGAGATGTAAATTACAAAACATGCATCTAGCAATACAAAGTCAGACTATTCCAGTATCTCTAATAACACAGTCCTGTGACACAGAAGGAAGGGAACACACAGACTTACCTCTCTCTATTTACCCTCACTACATGGTGGTAACTACTTTGATAATCTGTAAATAAAAGGCTTTCATAAAATATGCTACTACATGTGAAAAACTGTCTGTTTTCTTTCTTTCTTTGTTTTGTTTTTTGAGACAGAATCTCACTTTGTTGCCCTCAGTAGAGGTCTGTGGTAGAGTGCCGTGGCGTCATAGCTCACAGCAACCTCAAACTCTTGAGCTCAAGTGATTCTCTTGCTGCAGCCTCCCAAGTAGCTGGGACTACAGGTGCCCACCACAACGCCCGGCTATTTTTTAGAGATGAGATCTTGCTCTGATTCAGGCTGATCTCAAACCGGTGAGCTCAGGCAATCCACCTGCCTCAGCCTGCCAGAGTGGTAAGATTATAGGCGTGAGCCACCAAACCCAGCTGTCTTTCTTTCTTTCAAGATAGCCCCTCTCTCTTATTGCCCAGGCTGAAGAGCAATGGCAACATTATAGCTCAATATAGCCTTAAACTCCTGGGGTTAAGCAATCTTCCTGCGTCTGCCTTCCAAGTAGCTAGGACAACAGAAGCACACTGCCACACCTGGCTAATATTTTTTTTTCCTTTTTTTTTTAAGAGATGAGGTCCCATGGCGGTGCCTGTGGCTCAGTGGCTCAGTGGCTCTGTGGCCCATATACCGAGGGTGGCGGGTTCGAACCCGGCCTTGGCCAGCTAAAACAGCAATGAGAATTGCAACAAAAAATAGCCAGGAATTGTGGCAGGCACCTGTAGTCCCAGCTACTCAGTAAGCTAAGGCAAGAGAATCACTTAAGCCCAAGAGTTAGAGGTCGCTGTGAGCTGTGATGCCACAGCACTCTACTGAGGGCAACAAAATGAGACCGTGTCAAAAAAAAAAAAAAAAAAAAAAAAAAGAAAAGAAAAGAAAAGAAAAGAAAAAAGAAAAAAGATGAGGTCTCACTATGTCTGTTTTGTTTTTTGAAATTTTTGGCCAGGGCTGGGTTTGAACCCGCCACCTCTGACATATGGGGCTGGTGCTCTATCTATTCCTTTGAGCCACAGGTGCCACCTGAGGTCTTACTATGTCAACCTGACTGATACAGAACTCCTGGCCTCAAGCAACCCTTCTGCCTTAGCCTCCAAAAGTGCTAGGATTAAAGGTATGAACCACTGTGCCTGACATCAGGATTTTTAGAAACTCCCCAGGTGTTTCTAAAATATAATAGTTTAATAACCACTAGGCCAGAGAGTAGTTGTTCCCAAAGTCAACTATACTCTGGAAGCACCGACAGGCTTTAAAACACCCTGAGCTGGGATTTCATCCCCGATTCTGATTAAATGATCCAAGGCATAAGGTGTGGCCTGACTTTAAAAGTTTTAAAAGTTCCCAAGAGATTCTATTAGGCAGCAAAGTTTAAGAACCACTGTATTATACTAGTGGGTTTTTAATTTTGGTGCACATAAGACCCACGTGGAGAGCTATTAAGCAATGCTGACACATGGATCCTGAAGCTGAACCCAACTGGCTTTTGTAGATTCACCCTGAACACTAGCAGGAGTGAGATCCATTGCACTCCAGGGGTCTTCAAACTACGGCCCATGGGCCACATGAGACGGTGTGAACGTATTTGTTCCCGTTTTGTTTTTTTTTTTTTTTTTTTTTTTTTAACTTAAAAATAAGATATGTTCAGTGTGCATAGGAATTTGTTCATAGTTTTTTTTTTTTTAATTATAGTCCAGCCCTCCAATGGTCTGAGGGACAGTGAACTGGTCCCCTGTTTAAAACGTTTGAGGACCCCTGCATACTGTTGTTGATGACTGAGACCCAGAATAAGGATTTTTAACCCCTAAAACTTATGTAGAAGGAATTCATTGCTCTTCAATAAAAGATGAGCGTAAGATACACAAATATGGTATATCTGATGAAGACCTCTTTATCTAATGTTAAACCTGGGTTTTGAACCTGAACCAATGGACCTACGTGGGCTTTCAAGGG
This sequence comes from Loris lydekkerianus, assembly GCA_963574355.1. NCBI lineage: Eukaryota > Metazoa > Chordata > Mammalia > Primates > Lorisidae > Loris > Loris lydekkerianus. The sequence continues at coordinate 5,524 of CAUYPK010101061.1, read as the reverse complement.
GTTCTGTGAACCCCTTAAAATGGTACACAGGATTTGAGAGTGTGTGTGTGTCTATGAATTGTATGAAGGATAACCCATAACTTCCACTAGAATCCCAAAGGGCTCCAGGACCCAAGAAAAGTTAAAAACTGCTATATTATACCATACCTTGTCATGAAAGCTTATGTGAATGAAATCTCTATACTGTAGCCCTGTAATTTTCAGGATAGAGCCAAAATGACAGTTTAGCGGATCACCTCCAACCAAGTCATATTCTGTTGTTCTGCTTCTACAACTGAAAAAAGGGGGCAAAGATGTTACTGTGCCAGCTAGAGTCAGTTGCCAAGGAATATCAATCATCATCACCACGTATTTGTAGCAAACCTTAAGACTAGAGTTTACAATTGTTAGGACTTTGTTTGGCTCATATAGAAAGGCTTTTTAAAGATAACCATTTCTCTGTGCATATCTTTTAGTAGAGTTTTGACTTCTGGCATCAAGTTAATGCTTTATTTGAAAAAGAAATTAAGGGTGGCGCCTGTGGCTCAAAGGGGTAGGGCACCAGCCCCATATGCCGGAGGTGGTGGGTTCAAACCCAGCCTCGGCCAAAAACTACAAAAAAAAAAAAAAAAAAAAGAAAGAAAGAAAGAAAAAGAAAAAGAAATTAAAATCAACAAGGATGGGAGAGACCCTAAAATGAAATATCAAAAGAAGCAATAGAATATAGCCAGGCGTTGTGGTGGGCGCCTGTAGTCCCAGCTACTCAGGAGGCTCAGGCAAGAGAATTGCCTAAGTCCAGGAGCTGGAGGTTGCTGTGAGCTGTAACGCCACGGCACTCTACCAAGGGTGATAAAGTGAGACTCTGTCTCAAAAAAAAAAAGAAGCAAGAAAATAAAACTCTTCTAAATAAACAATATATATAATCAACACCGGAGAAGAAATAACAAAGAAACTAAGTAACTTCAGAATATTTCTAAAAAACTCTAAGTCTAAAAATGAAAAGAACTACAAAGAAATCATAAGCTCTACTTAGCAGATGACTTTTTTGTACAGCAATTCTGAGTACTAGAGGAATGATGTTGGGTGCCCGAGTTTTATTTGTGGAGAAAGTAGATAGCCATGATATGGAAAAAGACAAAGAAAAATTCTGTGGCTTTGGATCAGAATTAAAAAATACTAGTATAAACTCATGATTTTTAAAAAATTTTTCTTTTTTGAGACAGAGTTTCACTATGTCACCCTGGGTAGAGTGCCATGGTGTCATAGCCCCCACCAACCTCAAACTCTTGGATTCAAGTGATCCCCTTCCATCCACCTCCCAAGTAGCTGTGACTGTAGGTGCCTGCCACAACACCCGGCTAGTTGCTCTAATAGAAACAGGGTCCTGCTCTTGCTTAGGCTTGAACTCATGATTTTTAAAATAAATAAATACTGGGCTGAACCACATGAAATTATAATATCTTCCCCAGATCTGTCCACTGAAAAGGCCTAGAAGAAATAACACCCCAGGAGTAATATGCACATGTAGCACTTAGATCTTGACTTCTAAATAGAGGATCCCCTGGAGAAATGATTCCAGGGAAAGAAAAGATGAATCGGCAACAACTTACGATGTCAGAAAATCAGGAAGTGCTCAAACATGACAGAGTCATATCAAAAAGAAACAAGAGAGGCTCGGCGCCTGCAACTCAGTAGCTAGGGCACCAGTTACATACATTGGGGCTGGAGGGTTTGAACCCAGCCTGGTCCTGCCAAAACAAGACAACTACAACCAAAAAAAAAAAGCCAGGCGTTGTGGTGGGTGCTTGTAGTCCCAGCTACTTGGGAGGCTGAGGCAAGAGAATTGCTTAAGCCCAAGAATTGTGGTGGGTGCCTGTAGTCCCAGCTACTTGGGAGGCTGGGGCAAGAGAATTGCTTAAGCCCAAGAATTAGAGGTTGCTGTGAGCTGTGACGCCATGGCACTCTACCAAGGGTGACACAGACTCTGTCTCAAAAAAAAAGGACACAAGAGGCTGGGGATGGTGGCTCGCAACTGTGATCCTACCACTCTGGGAAACTGAGACAGGCAGACTGCCTGAGCTCACAGGTTCGAGACCAGCCTGAGCAAGAGCAAGACCCCGCCTCTAAAAATAGCCAGGTGTTGTGGCAGGCACCTGTAGTCCCAGCTACTCAGGGGGCTAAGTAGAAAGAGAATCAAGAAGCAAGAGAATCACTAGAGCTCAAGAGTTTGAGGTTGCTGTGAGCTATGTTGCTACGGTACTCTACTGATGGCAACAAAGTGAGACTCATCTCATAAAAAAAGACATAAGAACCAGTCAGTAGGACCAAATCTGGGACATTTTGAACATCAAATAAACAATATGCTTACTACAGGGCGGCACCTGTCGCTCAAAGGAGTAGGGCACTGGCCCCATATATCGGAGGTGGCCGGTTCAAACCCAGCCCCAGCCAAAAAATACTGCAAAAACACAAACAAAAAAATAATATGCTTACTACAAAGTATATTACATTTATATATACACATACAAATACACAATAATGAATTATAAGCCACTGAATAATGCCTAAGAGAACATAATGATAATAAACTGTAGGGAAGAAAAGCTCTTCTTCACAGTAGAATGACAATTAATGTGGAGGAAACGGTAAATTTAGAAAATCACAATTTTGTAATCATTCTGGTAATAATTGATTCAGATAAGAAACAGGGCCAGTGGCGCCTGTGGCTCAGTGAGTAGGGTGCCTGCCCCATTATACCAAGGGTGGAGGGTTTGAACCTAGCCCTGGCCAAACTGCAACAAAAAAGTAGCCTGGCGACCTTTTCTTATTCTCCAGTCACTGATTCCTTTTTCTTCCTACGTCTCAAGTCTCACCTGACCCTGGCAAAAAAGGCGGGCGGGTTCCGCTTTTCAGCTGCCCCGGGAGCCCCTTGCTAGCCGAGGGCCGGTTCCCGGGAGCCGCGCGCGCTCCTCCTTCTCGTCGCCGTACTCCCGAGGCCAGGCGGGGGACAGAGAGTCGCCTCCCCCGCTCCTCGGAGCGGAGGCGGCGGTGGTACCTATGGATTGCGCTTGCGAAGGGAGCTTGGAGAGGAGAAAGAATCTTCAAGAGGGAGACATAGGGAAAAGGAAGATATAAAAATCACTAAGGAGAGAACTCCAGAAAGTGAAGAAGAAAATGTAGAATGAGAAACTAACAGAGATGATTCTGACAATGGAGATACTAATTATGATTATGTTCATGAATTGTCACTGGAAATGAAGCGTCAGAAGATACAGAGGGAATTAATGAAGCTGGAGCAAGAAAACATGGAGAAGAAAGAAGAAATTATCATTAAAAAGGAAGTTTCACCAGAAGTGATTAGATCAAAAATATCTCCATCATCTTCTATTAAGAAAGTCCAGCAAATTGCCAAAGCGAAAATCAAGCCCCAAGTCATCTTCCGCTAGCAAGAAAGACAGGAAGACATCTGCAGTGTCTTCGCTTTTGGACCAGCAGAGGAATTCAAAAAGTAACCAAAGTAAAAAGAAGGGACCACGCACTCCTAGTCCACCCCCTCCTATACCAGAAGATATTGCTTTGGGGAAAAAATATAAAGGAAAGTATAAAGTAAAAGACAGGATGGAAGAAAAACCAAGAGATGGAAAGGAAAGAGGATGAGATTTTGAAAGACAAAGGGAAAAAAGAGACAAGCCAAGGTCTACTTCCCCAATAGGACAGCATCATTCTCCAATATCTTCTAGACATCATTCATCTTCCTCACAATCAGGATCATCTATTCTAAGACATTCTCCTTCACCTCGTCGAAAAAGGACTCCTTCACCATCTTATCAGCGGACATTAACTCCACCTTTATGGCACTCTGCTTCTCCTTATCCTTCAAATTCTTTGTCTTCTCCTCAAAGAAAGCAAAGTCCTCCAAGACATTGCTCCCCAATGTGAGAGAAAGGAAGACATGATCATGAATGAAGTTCACAATCTCATGATCGGCGTCATGAAAGGAGGGAAGAAACTAGAGGCAAACGGGATAGAGAAAAGGACACAAGAGAAGAACGGGAGTATGAACAGGAACAGAGCTCTTCTAGAGACCACAGAGATGACAGAGAACCTCGAGATGGTCGGGATCGGAGAGACATCAGAGATACTAGAGACCGAAGGGAACTAAGAGACTCCAGAGACATTCGGGACTCCAGGGAGATGAGGGATTATAGCAGAGATACTAAAGAGAGCCGTGATCCCAGAGATTCTCGGTCCACTCGTGATGTCCACGACTACAGGGATCGTGACAGTTGAGATACTCATCGAAAGGAAGATATGTATCTGGAAGAATCTCGTAGTTATGGCAGAAACCATTTGAGAGAAGAAAGTTCTCGTACCGAAATAAGAAGTGATTCCAGAAATGAGTCTCGAAGTGAAATTAGAAATGACCGGATGGGCAGAAGTGGGGGGAGAGGTCCTGAGTTGCCTGAAAAAGGAAGTCAAGGCACAAGAGGTTCTCAGATTGATAGTCACAGTAGTAGTAGCAACATGACAGCTGGGAAACTCGAAGTAGCTATCCTGAAAGAGACAGATATCCTGAAAGAGACAACAGAGAGCAAACAAGAGATTCTTCATTTGAAAGAAGACATGGAGGAGAGAGAGACCCGTCATGACAACAGAGAGAGAGCTCCTATGTTCTACACCTCCTGCTGCCCCTATCCTTTGCCACCAGTGTTCTCAGATCAAAGACCAAGCTCACCAATTCGACATCAGGGAAGGAATGACGAGCTTGAGCATGATGAAAGAAGAGAGGAACGAAGAGTAGACAGAGTGGATGATAGAAGAGATGAAAGGGCTAGAGACAGAGATCGGGAACAAGAAAGAGACAGGGAACAGGAGAGAGAGAGAGAACGTGAACAGGATCGGGAAAGAGAAAAAGAAAGAGAACTAGAAAGAGAGCGTGCTAGGGAACGGGAAAGAGAAAGAGAAAAAGAGAGAGACCGTGAAAGGGATAGAGATCGTGACCATGATCGAGAGCGGGAAAGAGAGAGGGAACGAGATAGGGACAAAGAGCTTGAGCGAGAGAGGGAAGAAAGGGAGAGGGAGAGAGAACGAGAACAGGAGAGAGGGAGGGAGAGAGAACGAGAGCGAGAAAGAGCGAGAGAAAGGGATAAAGAACGGGAACGTCAGAGGGATTGGGAAGACAAAGACAAAGGACGAGATGACTGCAGAGAAAAGCAAGAAGATACCCGAGAAGATAGAAATCCAAGAGATGGACATGATGAGAGAAAATCAAAGAAGCGCTTTAGAAATGAAGGGAGTCCCAGCCCTAGGCAGTCACCAAAGCGCCGGCATGAGCATTCTCCTGATAGTGATGCCTACAACAGCGGAGATGATAAAAATGAAAAACACAGACTCTTGAGCCAGTTTGTACGGCCTCAAGAATCTCGTTCTCTTAGTCCGGCACACCTTACAGAAGATAGGCAAGGTCGGTGGAAAGAGGAGGATCGGAAACCAGAGAGGAAAGAGAGTTCCAGGCGCTATGAAGAGCAAGAGTTCAAAGAGAAAG